>CAUYQG010218281.1:0-10976 GCA_963574415.1 Tarsius wallacei
CGGGCCCTAGGTGGGGTCCAGAAGTGGGGCAGGGTCTTCATCCGGGCGGCAGGGGCTTCTGCGACGTTTGTGTGCGCCTCTCCCTGGGGGGCCTTGCCAGCTCCCACCCCTCCACCACCACCACCCCCCCCCCCCCCGCCCCCGGCCGCTTCGGAGCGAGCCCCGCCCCCTGCCCCGCGCAGCTCCCGCCCCTGCCCCAGCCCAGAGCAGCCGGGTCCGCGGGCGCGCGCGGCGGGCTCGCAAGTGCCACCAGGACTCCCCAGCTCCCGCCCGCAGGTGCCGCCAGGCCCGCCCCCCTCCCCCGCACCGGATCGGCGACCGTGACCGCGGGCTGCGCCACGCGCGTCTGGCGCGAGCCCCGGCGCGGGCTGAGGGCGCTGGCGTTGCCCGCAGGCGGCCCCGCGCCGGGGACGGCCAGCTGCGGGACCCGGCCCGCCTCACGATGAGCGACCTGGACTCAGAGGTGCTGCCCCTGCCGCCGCGCTACCGCTTCCGAGACCTGCTGCTGGGCGACCAGACCTTCCAGAGCGACGACAGGTAGGGGCAGGCTGGGAGGGCGCTGTCCGCGGTGCTGAAGGCCGGACCCGCGCCCCTGGCCGCCGCGCCCTTCAACTTTTCCCGGTTCAGGGGACGAACAAGTTTCCGATGGGGTGGGGGTGGGGGAAGCATCTTCCCGGGAGGGGGGCCTGGAGGATAGCATGGGGTGTCCAGTGCTGCGAAGTCTCCCCAGGACCGACTTTGCGGGTGAGGTGGGGGCGGGGCTAGCCTTTGGCGCCTGTTCCCAGCCCCCAACTTCAGGGTTTTGCTGATTTTGGGGACACGCCAGGGCCAGAAGCACCCCGTGGCGGAGCCCGCTGTGTGGCCGAGGGCTAGGTCCTCCAGACTCCGGCTGTGGTTGTGTATGAATTATTCACTGAGGGAAAGTGTCCTTCAAGCTCATGCCCTGGTCACCAATTCAAGAGTGACAGTGTGCCCTCCTCAGAGTCTCCTGCGTGTAGAAAAACAAAATGAACTTGTGTCTTTCGGTAAAAGGAACGGCAGAATGCGCCCCTGGGAATCATTCATCCGCTGAGGGGGCTGGCAGGAAGCTGGAAGAAATGTTGCTTTTCTCTCTGCCTTTTCCCCAAATAGCTGTCTTGGGTAAACACCCAGCCTTTCAGCCGTCAGCCTCAGAGGAGGTGCTTTCACGCCACAAACCAAGGAGAATGCTCTGCGTAATCCCATGGGGTCAGAGCCTGTGGGGGGCTCGGCTGGGAGCTCCCCACCTTCCAGCATGTGAGAGGGCCAGGTAGTCACTGTCTGTGGTGACCCCCAGCCCTGGGCTCGGCTAGCAGACCTGCAGTTTCCCTAGCAGTGCCATTATTCAGGTTAGCACATAAAGCACGCCAGATTGAAAACCGTCAGGACATAGACAGAGCTTTCAGTATAACCCTGGGACAAAACTGAAACAGAAACCTTGTTTGTAAATAGGGTCAGTGGGAAGGATGGTGTCTGTGAGAGTTTTGAAGGCCATGAAAGTAGGCTTAGAACTAGAAGTGGAAAGTCCCACCAGACCTCCTGTGTGAACCAAGGACAGTCAGGAGGAGAGATGAAGCCCAACGTCTTTATCCACTTGGAGTCAAAGAACACGAGTCCTGCAGAGGGTTGTTTGTTTATTTGTTTGTTTATCAATCGGGGTCTCACTCTGTTTCCCAGGCTGGAGTGCAGAGGCACACTCATGGCTCACCACAGCTTCTAACTCCTGGGCTCAAGTGATCCTTCTACCTCAGCCTCCCCAGTAGCTGGGACTACAGGGGCATGCCACCATGCCCGGCTAGTTGTTTTTTGTTTTTTGTAGCAATGGGGTCTTGCTCTGTTGCCCAGGCTGTTCTCAGACTCCTGGGCTCAAGCAATTCTCCTGCCTCAGCCTCCCAAAGTGTTGAAACGACAGGTGTGAGCCACTGCACTTGGCCCTGAGGGACTTTTTCGACTTGTTGGTGAATTATCTTGTTGAACTAGGTGCTACAGAAATGCATAAATCCACCTAAGAACCCACCTAAGAACAGATGTGAAGAGTTTGGCTTAACTCCCTGCTTGGGCAGAGGAGATTGGCACAGTGTATGTGGCTAGGGGGCGCTCCTGCCCACGGGTACCCAGGCAGGACATTGCTGGGGGCTTCCATAGGTGGAACTCATGGGCTCAACCTTCAAGTCAGCACCAGACCTTCGGGTGCCTGTGCAGCTGGGACCCAGTTAATTCTCAAAAAAGCAGCAAGGGAGACACTTCCCATATGGGGCAGGAAGTGATGTCCATCCCCCCAGTAGTGCCCAGGGGGTCTCCAATGACTCAATAATGCCCATGGCTGCAGTTGGTGCCACTATAATGCTCCATCCCTCTGAGTGGCTGGCAGAGATTTTGATGTCTAGTGGAGTGTGGTGAGTTTCTCCATGGGTTCTTTGACTTCTCCGTAGAAAAACACTTCAGGGTGAGTCCCAAGTATAGTTTATTTATTAGAAAGAAAGAGTCTTGCCTTTGACAAGAAGCTTTATATACTTTTACAACCATGATTAAGCAACCCAAGAGCTAAGCGCAATGGGCAGCAGATATCTGGTCATGAGTTTTAATGACCATCTCTCCACTTTCTATGAGCTAAGAGAGGTGGGCTGCAGGTGTCTGGTTACGAGTTTTGATGACCATCTCTCCACCTTCTAAGGTCAGAAGGACCTTCTAAATAAAGTTGTGGCCTTCTCTTAAAACATCATGTCTGTGTTTTGGGTAATTCCCTATTGTTTATGTGATTCACTGCACTAGTAAATCCACATTCAAGCTTGCAAGGTGGTCAGGTCTGGTGTGCCTGGTTGGTCGGGTGAAGGTCGTGTATGGATAAGAAAGATGTCTGAATGCTTACCTTACTTCAATTTAAACTGCCTGTAAGAAACTCTTCTGTCTATGTCTAACCTGCACTGAATAACCTGCCTCAGTTTTGTCAGTAGCTATAGGGTAGCATGGGTCTGCCCCAAGAGAATTCTCTCAGCCCCCAGGGGTGGGAAGCTGGTGCAAAGTCCAACACAGAGTCCCATAACCTGTGTGTGGCTTTTGTAATTGTGGTAAAAATATATGAACTACAAAAGTTCACAATATCACGCAACCCTCCCCACTGTCTAACACCAGAGCAAGTAACTAGGTACAGTGATCACACCTGTGATCCCAGCACTTTGGGAGGCTGAAATGGGAGGATTGCTTGAGCCCAGGAGTTTGAGACCAGCCTGAGCAACATAGCAAGACCCCATTTCTACAAGAAACATTTTCAAAAACTTAGCTGGGCATAGTGGTGCATACCTGTAGTCCCAGCTACTTGGGAGGGTAAGGTGGGAGGATTGCTCGAGCCCAGGAGGTCGAGACTATGGTGAATCATGATTGTGCCACCATACTCCAGCCTGGGCAACAGAGAAAGACTCTGTCTCAAAAAGACAAAAAAATTTTTTTAAACACTATAGCATCTGTATTACCCTAAAAGTAAACTCCTCCCCGACTAGGAGTCACTCCTGCAGCCACCCCCACCCCGGCCCTGGCACCACCATCTTGCTTCCACTCTACCCTGTTCTGAGGAGAAAAGTCAACCTCCTGGACCCAGTGGCTGTATGAGTTGGGGCCTGAAGGTGTGTGTGTGAGAGCTGAGAGCCTGTCAGTGTGTGCAGGGCGTGTGCCCACGTGGACCCGGCGGTGTGTGCATGGTGTGTGCTTGTGAATGTGCTCATTAGTGTGTGTATGTGTGTGACTGTGAGGGTGCTCATCAGTGTGTGCCCATATGTGTGCTTGTCAGTGTGTGCATGGTACATGTTCGTGGGTGTGTTCATCGGTGTGTTCATGGTGTGTCACCACATGTGTGCCTGTGGGTGTGCCTGTCGGTAATGTGCATGGTATGGGCCCTTGTGTGTGCTAATTGGTGTGTCCCTGTGTGTGCTTGTCAGTATGTGCATGATGTGTGGCCGTGTGTGTGCCTGTTGGTGTGTGCATGGTGTGTACTCATGTGTGTGCCTGTTGATGTGTGCATGGTGTGTACTCATGTGTGTGCTTGTCAAGGAGTGCATGGTGTGTGCCTCTGTGTGCCCATTGGTGTATGCATGGTGTGTGCTCATGGTGTGCCTCTCAGTGTGTGCATGGTGTGTGGCTATTTGTGTGCCTATGGATGTGTACCTATGTGTACATATGTTTGTGTGCCTGTCAATGTGCCCATGTAATTGTGCCCCTCGGTGTGTGCATGGTGTGTGCCCGTGGGTATGTCCATTCATGCGTGCATGATATGTACTCATGTGTGTGCTTGTGTGTGCTCATCAGTGTGTTTATGTGGTGTGGCCGTGTGTACCTGTCAGTGTGTATGTGGTGTGTGGCCATGTGCATCTGTCGCTGTGTGCATGATGTGTGCCTGTGTGTGCAGTGTATGTGGCTATGTGTGTGTCTGTCGGTGTGTGCCTGCCAATGTGTGCATGGTGTGTGGCTATGAGTCTTCCAGAGGAAAGACCACATGGCTCCAGGGCACCTGCCCCCCCACAAGGGCCCTGCTCTCTTGTTAGAAACAGAACAACAGGGCTGTCCTCTGAGATGGTAGGGCAGAGAGAACATTGAGGTGGTGCCCAGTCTTACCTGTCATGGCACACTCAGACATGGTCTCTGTCCCCAGATACTGACTGCACTGGTGTCCACATGGGGAGAGGGAAGGGTCTTGGCCTCTGCCAGGCCATCTGAGAGCAGTTTCCCCACTTCTCACCCAAAGAGGAGGCCAGGGCCCGGGGAAATGGCAGCCATGGAGCACCTAGAGGGTCGAGGGTGAGTGGGGCTGCTGAGTGTTGGTTTCCCAGCCAGGCTCCTGGTGACTGTCTGTGCTGAGTCACCTGTTGTGGGACCAAGGGCCAGTAGCTGCCTAGCAGACACCTATGCCCTCCCATCACTCGCATTCAGGCCTTCTGAAACTGCTCCTGATGGAGTGCAAGAAGGGGGACTGGAGCTCGGAGAGTCAGGGACGCCTGCGCCCAGGAAGGACTAGGATCTCACCAGGACCTGGGGGCCTCTCTCCCCAGAGGCAGCCCCAGGAGACTTCCTGGAAGACTTTCTCTTTCTCAAACTTTTCTGCTCCAAGAGGGGTTGCCATGGCCTCCGTGGCAGGGTGGGTGAGTCTGGCCTGGCCCCTCTCCTGACTCTCAGACTCTGGAATCTTCCCCCTGAGTTCACAGGCTATTGCCCCAGATCTGGCCAAGGGGGGCTGATACCTGGATCCAGGATGCTGGGGCAAGACCTGCCCTGCGCAGGGGTTCTGAGTTCCCCTGAGTTCTCTTCCCCCATTGGAAAAGACACACAGGTGGAGACCCCACCCCCGGATCTGTGGAAACCCCAAGCTGAGGAGGAAGAGGGGAGGGCAGAAGACAGGCCACTTGGAGGAGCTTCCTGTGTGCTTGTGATGGGTGCTGACCACCCTGCCCGGTCACTAGAGCCGCCTCACCTTGCTCTCCCCCCTTCCCTCCTTCTCCCAAAGTGGAGAATGGGGCAGGGTGTGTCTGCCTGTCCTGTTGGGACACCCTCCAGGCTACAGCCCTGACCACAGGGTCTCCATGAGGTGGGAGAGCAGACTGAGGGTCTGTAGGGCAAGAGGGGCCGGGGGCACGGGGAGAAGGCTGGACTCGGCCAAACCTGCCTGACCTGCCTGCTGAGCAACAGGCCCAAGGGCGCTCAGGGAGAGAGAGCCCTTAGGGGTGGCGACAGGACCCTGGAGCTGTAGGCAGGTGGGCCAGAGTGCCTAGCAAGGGACCCCAGGTGGTGGTCTTTGCCAAGGGGTGTCTGGAGTCTGGGGTGGTGGGAGCCACACTTGGCCTCCTTCCGACCAGGGGAGGGGACTGGTGGCAGGTTCAGGGTGGGATTCGCACAGGCTGTCTCCCTCTCGCCCTCCCCTGCCCTTTCCTGCTTCCACCCAGGGCAGGCTCTGTGGGGAGGCCTGGCAAGCAGTGAGCAGGCAGCAGGCTGTGGGCCTTCCGTTCTCCAGGGAGCAGACACTCAGTGAGTCACCACAGCCTCCATCACCCGTGGCCTTGTGGAGGAGCAAGAGGCGGGCTGCCCACTGGGCAGAGGAGGCAGCACGGCCTGACCAGCCTCCTGGGGGGGAACAGCTTGTGTCATTACCACCCAGCAAAGACACAGTGGAGCGGAGAGCTCAGGACTTCCGGGCTGACAAGGAGGCAGTGAGGTGGGGTGCCACAGGCTCTGGTCACGTGGTATCCCCATGCACCAGGTCCCCAGAGCCATCTGCAGCTCTTGGTCTGTGACATGGAGATGAGGCATCACACCCCCACCCCTGGCCCCTCGTGAGTCTCAGGAATATGAGAGGGGGCAGGTTTTGGGCAGGGGACTCTGGGGGCTGCTCGTCTCCTGGAAGGAACTGATTCACTGCAAGGAGCACCTCCGGGGAGAAGGGACAGGGCAGGGTATGTCTTCTCGCCTGCCATACCAGGGCCTGGCCCAGGGTCACCGGAACCAGTGCTAGAAGGTCCCCACACACTCCCAGGCACTGACTGCCAGTCATGAGCAGCACCAGGACACCCCCTGCCCATAGGTGGGCTCCAGGCAGGTGAGAGGGTGCTTTGTCTTCGATCGAGCACTGGACTGGCTGGTTTTGCTCCATATGCCAACCCAGGCTGAGCCCCGTATCCCCGGCCTTGGGGGCCAAGCAAGGTGGGGCAGCCTGAGTTCAGGCCCCCTTGAGCTGTTTCCATAGCTCCTCTGACCACAGAAAGTGGAACTTGCTTTGGCTCCCTGGGGTTGAGCAACACCAAATATTTTTTCACACAGCAAGCCAAGAGTAAGAAGATAGGCAGGGCCTAGCGCTGCCCAGAACACAGAGGGTGGCACACCCTTCCCCCAGTCCTACGCCTACCCTTGCCTGCCCAAAGGCAGCAACTGTGGGTGGACTGGGGAGGACGTCCCAGCAGGGACCCCATGGTCCTGAAGGAGCAAAGCGAGGCACAGGGAGAGCAGGCAGCCTGAGATCCCCAGCCCTGGCCCCACAGGAAGTGCCCCTTCCGGTCCCCTTTCCCCACAGGCTGAGCTGAAGTGGGTCAGGTCGCCCCCTGGGGATGGGGTGATAGGGGACCAAGCCAGTTTCCTCTCAGGGCTGCCAGCCCCACAAGCAGGAGGGGGGAGGAGCTCTCTCAGTATAGCCCCACGCTCAGAGCACTCACCTGTCGTCGTTAATACTGAGCAATTACCCAGCTGGGCAGGAAGTGCACTGGCCGGGCCGGGGTGTGTGAGGGCTCCTGGAGCCAGCGCTGCAAAGTGCCCAGCTTCCCACTAAGTGCCCTTATGGCCATCATCCGGCCACCCGCACCTCTCATCTCCCTGGGTCCTCCTCCCATGATCCTGCCCACTCCCACCACCCAGCCTCCCAGCAGAAGCACAGAGAGCCTCAGCCCGCCTTGGAGGGACTCTTGCTGAGGCTCTGCCTCTCAGGACAGCCTGGTCTGCACCGCCCCTCCCCAGAGTCCCTTCAGGACAGATAGCTGAGTGGGCATGTCTGGGCCCCAGAACCAACCTCAGGCTCTCAGAAGGGTGCCTGAGCCCAGTGTCTGCATGAAGGCATCAGCAGGCTTGGAAGGGACCTGGGGAACGGGCATGTCAGCTCTCCTTTGGGGGTACTGGGAGTGGGCTGGGTTATACCTGCACCACCCTGCCACTGTGTGGGAGGACAGGACTCAGGTGTGGCTTTGACAGGGAAAACAGGTCAAGCCTGACCAGGGGCACATAGCTGAAAGTCAGGGGATAGTGGGGGCTCTAGGGAGAATGGGAGTTTCAGGAGACAGGGAGCTGGGGGTAAGAGCAAGGACTGAGGCATGCAAGGACAGGAGCTGGGTTGGGGAAGTGTGTCCCCCTGGACTAGGAGACCCAGGAAAGTCCCCACAAGCACTCCGGCCTGAACAGCCAGGCTGGCTGGCTTTCCATGCCTGGGAGCAGGTTTTGTGTAGAGGATGTGAGATAGGTGCTGACACAGAGGGGATGGCCTCGGAGGGCAAAGATGCCCCCTCCCGCCATGCCAACCAGGCCCTGACACTGGGAAGCCCAAGCAAGGAAGCCTTGGAGGACGGTGAATACCACTCCAGCCCGCATGCCAGTGCCAGATCCCCTGGCGGATGAACCTCCTAGAGCTGCTGAGCCCAGGGAAACGCAGGTTGTTGGGCCTCCCCCACCCAGGGGGTTATATTTAAACCCTGCCTGGGGCTGTCCTTTCACCATGTACAGGAGTGACGGCCGGGGCAGGGCTGGGCTCGGAGCTCTGCCCAGGCACCTTCTGTCAGGGCAGGATCCCAGTCCTGCTCTTTTCACCTTGCCCGGGCTGGGGGCCTTGGAGGACACGGCCTGCCTGAGAAACAGCCTTGGCCAGGCTGGGGTCACCTGGTTGGGGCAGTGCCAGCCACCAGACACCAGGAACTAGTCCTAGAGCCACCAGGCTGCTCTGTGCCCGTCTTCCCTGGACTCTGCTTTTCTGCTGCTGGCTGGATTGAATTAGGGTCCAGTTTATTGGAGCAGGAATGGTCTGGGATGGTGTCCAGGCCAACCCCACGTGCCTCAAGGTGTCCCCAGTGAGTGAAACGTGTGGTGTGATTTCTCTTGGCCCAGGATGGGTCTGCCTGCATCTCTCCCCCAACCCTTCCCCAACTGTGAGCAAGACTGGGGGCCAGATCTCCTGGTGTTCCACCAAGGGGGAGGGTCAGGGTTGGGGAAGGAGGGCATGGCCCCTCCGCTGTGGAGGTGGGGCTCCTGGGACAGGCCACGCCTTCCTCCTGGCTGGGTCCTTCTCTCCAAGTGAGTTTTTTGGGGACTCGGACATCCCACAGCCCTGGTGGTCAGGAGTGGGCAGGACCAACGGCAAATGGGTGGAGGTATAGCAGCCAAGAACAGAGAAACATGAGAGGGTGTCAGTGACTAAGGACACGTGTAAGCAGTGCTGCTGGGCCATCCCCTCTCGGTCTGTGGGCACCAAGGGGGTAAGCACTGCCCCTGGTCCTGCGTCCTCACAAACGAGGCAGTGGCTGCCTTAATCCTTGAGAACTAGACAGGTCAGTGTGGCAGTCTCTCTGTGGTCTTATCGTGGCATTTTGGCTCCCCCTACCCATACCTCAGGAGTGGAGACCCTGAGAGGGTGAATCTGACATCCCCAGGGCTGGTACCACTCCCCACATAGCTTTGCCCCAAGCCCATGTCACAGGGACGCCTGTGCATGACTAAAAGTCAAATTCCTCCCAAACTAGTGTAGAACAGAACACATGCCTAGCAGGGGGCTGGCATCTGCCGTGTTGCAAAAACCATGATCGGTTTGGGTTTGGAATTGCGATTCCTGATGCGCCTGCTGCAATGTACCACTCACATCCCCGTGGTCAAGTCCAAGGTTAAGACAGACCTGCCTCCTGGTGGAGGCTCCTCCAGGCTCAACAACAGCCCTTCTGGCTGTGAGCCCCATGAGAGAGGGCCTGCAGGGCCTCTAGTCTCTTCTTCTAGGGACACTGATCCCTCTGTGGGCCCCAACCTCACGACCTCCTCTAGTCCTGATCACCTCCCAAAGGCCCCACTGCCAAATGCCAACCCATCAGGGGTTGGGGCCTCCACCTAGGAATCTGGGGGACACAACTGTATCCATAGCAGGCGTGGAGGGAGGGAAGGTGACACAAGAGATGTGGCAGGAAACCTTCCAGGGGATGAAGTTAAGCTTTCATTTCAAAGTCCTTCAACTTTGAGGGCGGCCACCTCCTGCTGGCTGCCTCCTCTCCACCGTCATCAGCCCTGAGCAAGAGGAAGCAGAGGACACATGGCCCATCCTCCTGGTGTTCAGAGATAAGCACAGCGGGACATTGATTGACACATGAAAGTGCTCAAGGGGGCAGATGCTCCTCTGAAGGATGGGGACTGGCTCCATGAATCTGCTGAGTCCTGTAGCCAGGCTGCAGAACTGGACTAGCAGGGAGTGCCCCGGAGGCCTCGAGGGACAAGTGAGCAGCTTGCTGGTCACAGAGGACCCACCATCCATCACCAGGTATCCCGAAATCAAAGGCATGATGGAGTATCGAGGCTCAGCCATGCCCTGGCATCACCCCTATCCTGCTCCGGAAGGCGAGATGAGTGAAACACGTGGCATGATTTCTCCAGGCCCAGGGTGGAGTTGGCACAGAATTCTGCCTGCGCATGGGAATAGTGCCAGCACCCGCAGGGCAGAGGTGGGACAGGAGGCCACTCTGCCCTGGCCTGGGCTGCTGCCCTGCCAATAAGGCATTCTTGTGCACCCCGTGGGGCACTGCTGTCAAAGTGACATTTTGTGTCTATGGGACAGTCACACCTATGTACCTGGCACATGACCATGTCGACCCGTGACCCATGCATCTGGGAGGCCCAGGAGCTCTGGGGATCTCAGGGTCCAGCCCATGGGAAAGGGGCCTCCAGCTCTCCTGGTGGGAGCCAGCGGGGTCCACGGGCTTCCCTGGGAAGTCCCCCGTCTGTGGTCACTCAGTGCTCATCACTCACTGCCATTTTTGCCAGGCATGTGAGTCTATCACAGCACCACGCCTTCCAGCAGCCTCAGGGGACTACAGCTCTGGAGCTGGGCTCCCCACCCAGTTCCCTTGGGACCTGCAGGCTGGCATCCAGCCACCCCAGGCCAGTGCAGGTGCCTGATGGACACACCCTTCCTCATCTGGTCTGGGCACTGTGATTCAGGATAGCCCCATCCCCACCCAGCATTGGCTCTCCGGACAGCATCGTGGGCTGGGGGATATGGGTGACCCCACCCCCACCTTTGCTCAAGTCTTTTCTGCTGAGGATTTTCAGACTGACTGAGAGGTTCTAGGGGCCTTGGAACCCAGTCTGTGGGAAGGGGCCCTTCACTCTCCTAGTGGGTGTCAGAAGGATCTAGGGGCTTCCCTGGAAAGGGCCCAGACCAGATGAGGAAGGGTGTGTCCATCAGGCAC
>CAUYQG010218283.1:0-11863 GCA_963574415.1 Tarsius wallacei
ATGTTGCATCTAAAATTCTTAATGATGCCTGCCTGAGCCCGCGGGTTCGAGACCCGCCTGGGCAACTTGGCGAGACCTCATCTCTACAATAAATAAAAAATTAGCTGGGCGTGGTAGCGCGCGCCTGTAGTTCCAGCTACTTGGAAGGCTGAGGCGGAAGGATCGCCGGAGCCCAGCAGATCGAGGCTGCGGTGGCCGGGAGCGGCCACTGCACTCCAGTCTGGGCAACAGAGTGAGACTACAACTCAAAAAAAAATAAATAAATAAAAATAAAATAAAATTCTTAATGATACAGAAGTCAGCAGTGTCAATTTACATGATAAAACTGAATGGACAATAAATAATAATTGGATTCTTTATGTTAAAATCTATTTGTAATATCTTAACTAATTAATTTTAATTATGTTTGCATTTTATTTATGTGCAATTGTGATAACTGATTAATAAAAGCTATTTTTTCTGCAGTGCTCTAAGTGATAAGAAATTGTATTAATTTGACAGTTTATTCTTTTTTTCTTAGAGATCTTTCTTAGTATCTTATTTTTTATTAAAAACCTAATAATATATACCCAATGAGATTAATCCATGGAAGAGTTAACTTACAGAAAGAGTTCCCTAAAATATATTACTATTTAGTATCTGTGGACAGCAATGAACATAGATTATAATTTTGAAATAAAATAATAATTTAATGATTTAAATTGTCTTGAATTATTCCTTGCATATCTAATGTACATTACTTTATTTTTTTTAAGAGGGGGAGGGGAAGAGACTTTGGTTCCGGTAAGTGGAGCAGGGGAGCTAATGTATGCAACTTAACATTTTTTTATAGCTACTAATGATCCAAATTACTTATCCTGCCCTGAGGGAACATTTAGAAAAGTTTAAAGGTAGGGCTATTTTAATTTAATCTGAAGAAAGATAATAATGCAGTCTTAATGAGTACAAATATACACTTTGAAGAAATAAGACCTGGTGTTTGATAGATCAGTAGGGTGACTATAATTAACATTAACAATTGTACATTTCCAAAAAGCTAGCAGAGAATAACATGAATGCTACTAGGATGAAGAAAAAAATAAATATATCTCAACTATCTATTTATTTGATTATATGAATGTATCAAATTAACCTACATACCCCAAAATATGTACATTTAATCAATTAAAAAATTCAAAAAAGTTTTGGTTATGTAAAAGAAGAGAAACATTGACATGGGGCAGAGTACGTTTATTTATTCTATCTGCTGAAAGAGTTCCATTTTTTTTTAACAGACCTCTTGGTCTAGGCATGAGTGGAAATAACCACCAGCTGCACCACTCTTCCCTTGAGATCCTATTAGTTCTTTTGTGCTTTGACCTTCTTTGTTCTGGCAGTTTTATTGGCCAGTTCTTCTGGGAAACTTGGTGCATTTGTGAGGCAAAAGAAGCACTAAAATATCCTCAAATCCCAGAACTATTTTGTTCAAAACACATTGCTTTGTTACCACAATTTCACCCGTTATCCATTATCCATCAGGAGCTTGTGAAAACAAGTCACATGCAGTTCTCGTTCAGCTTCTAAGTGCAGACTTATCTCTACAGAGACAGATAAGGGAGGGGAGTGAGGCAGGGAAGGCCTGTCACATCCCACTCAGACGCCTACTTAAATTTTATTTTTGAACAACCAGGACATCCCCATGAATATCATTATATTTGGTTTACTACGTTTTTCTTCCCTTTAGATAATAGTGGTTATTATTTTCAGTCTAATCAATTGAATTCTATTTATAGACTTTAATAATAAATCAAGTAAGCTTTCAGATTGAGAAAATATGGATACTCCTAAATATTCATTGGGAGTGAGTGCAGCAGTATGTCTTTGTTAATGTGGTCTTCTGGGTTTAGTTTTGTGACTTATTTAGCTAAATTCAATTGAACTTAATTGATTTAGCAAAGCTGGGCATAAAATATAGAGAAATGGAGTGCCTTTGAGAGAACAAAGCAGTTATGAATTCATAAGTAGAGACAGATATAAGAATTATAAATGAGATTTAGAATGCAGAGCATAAAACTTAAGGAGATAAACATGGAAGAGTTTATGACAATTTTTTTTTCAGTCAATTTGTTCTTATTTCTCTAAAAATATTTAGCTTGTGCATCTCAACAGCAGTGTAACTTTGATCTTTCCCCCACACTCTACTCTTAACTGCACAGTTTTGCACCTAACAGCAGAGTTATTGTTTTATGATGCTTATCTTGAGGTACAGGCTTTCTTTAGTACCATTCAGACATTTATTCTATTTCCAGGAGCAGAATTCTTTAATTTATGTATTCATTCAAAAACATGTTTGAAATGTCAACTATCTGTTAGGTATACATTAGGTCGATTAAATACAGGGAATGGGAGACAATGGTCACAAGCACAGTATCCAGAATAAGTTTGGACAACTGACCCCATTGCACAAGAGGAGGAACAAAGAATGGGAAACAAATATGAGGAAGGGGCAATAGAGAGAATGGTTTCTGTTTTGGAGATGGTGAGTAGTCTATCTGAAAGAAAAGCAAAAGAAAACAAAACAAGTAGGCAGTTGGATACACGGGTGAGAAGCTCAGAAAATTATCTGACCTGAAAATAAATTTAAAAAACATTTCAATTTGAATCAGCACAATTTACACAGATGAATACAAAACAATGACCTATTGTGTATTTTGTTATAACACTAAATTTGAAAAAAGAAAATGTATATAGTTTAACTACCATGGCAGTCAGTAGATAGAGAATTTCCACCACTTTTGTTTACTCATTCAGAATGTGACGACACTAGATTTGTTTCCAGTGTGGGGAGATCATAAACACTACTGCTATGAACGTTCAAATCTAGGTTTTTGTATGGATATATGTTCTTGGTTTTCTAAGGTAACTACCTAGCAATTGGATTACTGGGTAAATAGTAATACAAATATGTTTTTAACATTATATGAAGCTGCTATTTTTTTCTCCAAACTGGTTCAGTCATTTTGCATTCCTTTAAGTAATTAGTGAACATTCCAGTTGCTCTGAATCCTTGTTATCATCTGGTATTTTTGGTTTTTATTTCTAATTATAGTAATATTCCATTGTGGTTTTAATTTACGTCTCACTAATTACATTGTGCATTTTATTTTGTGCTTACTTACATTCAAATATTTTATTGGAATATCTGCTTAAAACATTTCTCCATTAAAAAAATGTGGATAGTTTGTTTTATTATTGTTGAATTTTGAGATTGTGATTTTGTTTCTTAATTATGTGTTGTAAAGAGAACATTTTAATTTTTATGAAGTCAAATTAAATTTCTGATTCATGAATTTATGTTAAATCTAATAAATCATTGCCTAGAATAAAGTCACAAAGATTTTGTTCTTATTACTTTTGTTATTTTCCTGTGATCTATTTTAAAAGCTATAGAGTTAGCTTTTATATTTAGTCCATTCATTTTGAGTTGTTTATATGTAATGCAAAATATGAGTTGAGGTTTTTTTTTTTGCTTGCTTTGCCTATGCCTGTGTAATTGATCTAACAGCAGGGCTATTTATTTCACATTGAATGGCATTGGAATCTTTGTTGAAATCAATTGATCATAAATGTATTAATTTATTTCTGTATTATCAGTTCTATTCCATTGGCCTAGATGTTTGTCCTTACGCCAGCGTTATACTGTCTTGACTGCTGTAGTTTTAATTAAGTTTTAAAATGGAAAAGTAGGAGTTCCTAACTTTGTTATTTTTCTTTTCTTTTTTGGTTGGCGTTTTACTCTGTCACCTAGGCTTGAGTGCAGTGGCATGCTCATGACCACACCAGTATCAACCTGCTGGGCTTAGGTATTCCTTCCCCCTCAGCCTTCCAAGTAGCCAGAACTACAGGCTTGGGTTACCATGCCCAGTTAATTTTTTCAATTTTTTGTTGTAGAGATAAGGTCTTTCTAAGTTGCCCAGACTGTTCTTGAACCTGTGGACTCAGTCAATCTCCTCACTTCAGTCTCCCAAAATGCTGGAATTACAGGATTGAGCCACTGTGCCCAGCCTGTTCTTTCTCAATATTGTTGAAACTCTATTCATGGTTTGTCAGATTTTCGCATGAATTTTAGGATTTTCTTGTCCATATTTTAAAAGCAGTTGAAAATTTCTTAGAAATTGTATCAAATCTGTAGATCAATTTGAAAGAATAGTAGGTTTAACAATATTAAATCTTCAAATTCATGAACATGGAATATCTTTTTATTTATTTAGATCTTTAATTTCTTCCAAAAATGTTTTGTAGCTCCCAGTGTATAAGACTTGTTATTTTTTTATTATAATTATTCCTAAATATTTTATTACCTTTTGATGTTATTGTAACTGAAGTTGTCTTAATTTTATTTTCACATTGTTCAATGCTAGTATATACAAATGCAATTAATTTTGTATGTTGATATTGTATCTTGCAACTTTGCTGAAATCATTTATTGTCTCTAAAAGTTGTGTGTGTGTGTGTGTGTGTGTGTATGTATGTGGGTATTCTTTAGGGTTATGATAGAGACACTTTTTATTTCATTTTCTTGCCAAATTTCCTTGGCTAGACCATCTAGTCAAATACTAAACAGAGGTAGCAAGAGCAGAAGACATCTTTGTCTTGTTTCTGATTTCACATGAAAAGTTTTCACTATTGTACCATTAATTACAATGTCACTTTTGGGTTTTTAATAGCTGTCCTTTATTAGATTGAGAAAGTTTTGCTTTTTTCTAATTTTAGTTTTCAAGTGTTTTTTTGTTAAGTTATAAATACAGAATGGACTTGTATTTATGACTGTAATCCCAGCACTTTGGGAGGCCTGTAATCCCAGCATTTTGGGAGGCCAAGGCAAGTGGATTGCCTGAGCCTGTGGGTTTGCAACACACCTGGGCAACTTGCCGAGACCTTGCCTCTACAATAAATCAAAAATTAGCCAGGTGTGGTAGTGCACGCCTGTAGTTCTGGCTACTTGTAAGGCTGAGGCAGAAGAATTGCCGGAGCCCAGCATATTGAGGCTGCAGTGGCTGGGAGAGTGCCACTGCACTCTCGTCTGGGAAACAGAGTGAGACTCCAACTCAAAAAAAAAAAATTATAAATACATACATTGAACATTGTTGTGGCAGAGAGGGGCTAAAAGCAGTTAAAATTATTTCTTTTCAGAATCAACCTGCAAGCTCCAAACCTGCTAGACGTGGCACGTGAGAAAACCAAATAGATACAAGCTGCTTTCTTGGAAATGTAAGATAGTAATCAATTTACAACCTTACCCCTGCATCTTCCCTTTTTGAAGTTATCAGTTTACAACCCCCACTTGTCATGTATATCTTGGAAACAATTTCTTCTTTGAAAATCTGGTTTTACTAAATACAACATTGCAAATTCCAAAGAAAACTGTATAGTCATACAACCTGATTCCCTACCTTACCTTCTAACATATAAAACCCCTCTGCTCTTTCTCTGGGTGGTTCAGTCTCGGAGCATTAACCCACTGAGTTGTGTCTGCACTAATAAAATGCTACTTTCTAAGATAGTCTTCGTGTCATGTTCTCTCTGTTTTCCCACAACATTTCTTGGTGCATTGGCCAGGAAAGGGAGCATTCAGAGACAGTGTGTTCCACCCCCTTTGTCATTGGGGTATGACCCCCGGGGCGACAGGAGAGGCAATCTTGCCTGGCAAGCAGTGAACCTTTGATTTGTAGGAGGAAGGTCCCTCCCAGCACACTGAAGCTCATATTTCGAGAGCACAACCGAGACCCAAAAGAGGTGTGGTAACTGGCATGAAGAACAAGGCCTGACAGAAAGGGTTAAGAACAAGGGCCTTTGCATAGAGCAAGCAGTAGATGGCAGAAGTGGAGCTTGATCACCTCCTGGGGTCCATTAAGTAGTCAGTCTGAAGAAAAGGACTGAAAGGCAGTGGAAGGAAATACTGTGTCAAGATAAACCCATTGACTACTAGGATTAGGATGGAGGGTTGGAGAATGTGCTGTGTGATTGCATGTGCATGAGACAGACAGGGGAATGGTTCCTACCTGACCAAAGGGCTGAAGCAAGTGTTGAGTCCCAAACTAAGCTGGTGGCGACCTCATACACCTGAGGGCAGCCCCAACCCCATCACAGGGTTGGTCTGGGTTAGGGGTTTATACCAACCTGCTAATTGCTAAGAGGTGTCTGAAATATCTCCATGAGGAGTATGACTGGAGGAGGAAAAAGTAACTATTTCCCATACCCCCTATTTCCTCATTTGTGTGTGCTTGTTGTCTGTTAGGGGGAGGAAATGTGTGGAAACCAAAGTAAGAATACCCCCCTTAATTGTATGCTTAAGAACTTTGACAAATGTTTCTGTGGAGATACTTATGGTGTCAAACTGTCTCAGAGAAAGCTCCATATGTTCTGTGAAAATAGATTGGCCCTCTTTTGGGGTTGGATGGCTGCCAGAGGGATCCTTAGATAGAAAAACCATTAGAAGAGTATATAGAATTACAGTAGGAGAGCCAGGTCACCCAGACGAACTCCATTACATTGACTGTTGGCAGGATGTGGTCATTGCATGGCCCACTTGGCTAAAAGCTTGCTGGGAAGACAATTACAAAATTATGGTAGCCCTCAAAACAGCCCATTCCAAATGCCCATCAGAATCTGATGAGTTGGCTGACAAGCCAGTGTTGGCTGATGTACCAGAAATTCTACCACCTTATTCTCCAGTCTACCCACCATTGCCACCTGCTTCAATGACACCAGTCACTGTTAGAGGCTCACAATTGGAATGTACCCACAAGCCTAGTATGTCTCTTAATTAGAGACCACACCCAGACCAACTGTTCTGACTCTCCACATTCTACCCTGAAATCAGCTGTCAGAATGTATGTCTGACTTCACATCAGGGGAAGGTTGTGGTGCCTTCCAGATGCCACTGATGGCAACTAGGGGACCTATTTATTATTATCAAGAAGGCCAGATCCAAGTGGACAATGCACATTTGTGTATCTTTCACTACCACAGACCTCGTGAATTGGAAAAAATCATACACCGTCCTTCCAGAAAAGCCTCAAGCTATGATTGACCTAATACAGTTCATTATCCAGACCCAGATGCCAACTTGGGTGGACTGCCACCAACTCCTCCTGACACTATTCAATACTGAGGAGCATCGGAGAATTACACAGGGGGCTATAAAATAGCTAGAGGAACACTCCCTGGCTGGAGCACTCAACACCCAAGCGTATGCTCAAAATCAGTTCCCAGGGGAGGACTTCCCAATGAGACCCCAACAGTAACCAGGGGCTGCAAATGCTTAAATGGTATCAGGAGGCTCTCCAAGGATGTATGAGAGAAGGGGTGGAAAAGGCCATAAATATGAGCAAGCTCTCTGAGGTGTTCCAGCTAGCTGATGAGAGCCCAAGCAAATTCTATGAAAGACTCTGTGAAGTCTTTCAGCTATACATCCCCTTTGATGCAAAGGCAATTGAAAATCAGCATAATTTTTGTCAGACAGTCCCGGGGATAGGTGATGTAAGCTACAAAAACTAGAGGGCTTTCCTGGAATGAATGTTAACCAGCTGCTAGAAGTTGCCACTAAAGTGTCCATTAACAAAGATAAGGAGGCCCAATAAGAGACAGATCAAAGGCAGTAAAAGAAAATGGCCATTCTTGCTGCTGCCATTGTGGAGTACCAGATAACAGGCCCAATGGGAGGTAACAGAGACAGAGGTCAGGGAAGAAGACAGTCAGGTTGACAGTTTCCCAGAATGAGACCCGGACCACCCCAGCCTGCACAGAGGCCCCTGAACTCCATCTATCAGCTTATAAAAGGGATATCACAACCCCCTAGGAAGTTAGGGAGAAACCCAGTGTGCTTATTGTTACCCCCCCAAAATAGCTGATGAGTAAGTCCAACAAAAAAATGGCCCACAAGATGCCACTTATCAACAGGACCCACCAGCTCCTAATAGCTTTATGGGCCTAGCCTCTATGGAAGGACTGTAACAAAAATAGACCAGACTAGGCTCCCTAGTATCTTTAGGTCCCCAGGAGCCTGTGGCGAGTATGACAATAGGGAACCAATGTATGAACTTCATAGTCAACACGGGAGCTGAACACTCTGTGATCAACCAGCATGTAGGTCCCTTCTCCAAAAAGTGGGCTAATGTTATGGCAGTAAGTAGGTGTCAAGTCAGACATCCATTCATGGTGCCATGACACTGAGTAATCAGCAGCCATGAAATCATACAAGAGTTCCTGTGTCCCCCAGATTGCCCCGTATCCTTAATGGGACAAGAACTCCTGTGAAAGCTTTGAGCTCAGATAACCTTTGACCTTCCTAATCACGTAACTCTGAGATTAAGAGGACCAGAGGCTAAAATCATGACCCTCACTGTCCCCTGGGAAGAGGAATGGTGGCTCTATAGCCTAATGGAGGCCTCACACAAATCTCCAGAGTTGCCATTTTGAGTACCGGAAGTGTGGGCAGGGGACAATCCTCCAGGACTGGCAAGAAATATACCCCCCGTGATTGTGGAACTAAAGCCAAGAGATGAGTCGGTCCATCAGAGGCAGTACTTCATCCCATGCAAAGCACAAATAGGAATACATAAGCACTTGGAGAGGCTCTTGCATTATGGAATCCACTGGGCTTGTCAGTCGGCTTGGAATATGCCTCTGTTGTCAGTGTAGAAGCAAGGCACAAATGACTACTGGTTGGTTCGAGACTTGTGAGTTGTAAGCCAGTCACGGTCACTCTGCACCCTGTCATCTCAAACCTATATATGCTGCTGGGTCTCATCCCTGCTGATGCTGCTTTTTTCACCTGCTTGGACCTTAAGGATGATTTTTTTCTGCATCTGCCTTGCCCCAAGAAGCCAGCCGATCTTTGCTTTCCAATGGGAGGACCCAGCAAATGGCACCAAGGGACAGTTAACTTGGACCCAGCTGCCCCAAGGATTCAAGAATTCTCCAGCCATCTTCAGTAGGGCACTAGCTTCAGATGTAAAAGCCTTTCCAGCACACCAGTGTGGCTGTACCTTGCTCCAGTATGTAGATGACTTACTGTTGGCAGCACCAACCTGGAACAACTGTATGCAAGAGACACAACAACTGCTCACCCCCCTGTGGAAGGCGGGTTGCAAGGTATTAAAGGAAAAAAACCCAAATATATCAGGAAAAAGATTTATATCTAGGTTTTCATTTGTCCCAAGGCCAGTGTCAACTGGGCCCTGAAAAAAACCAAAAAAGCAGTGTGTTCAATTCCAGTGCCAAGTACCTGGTGTCAAATCCGGAAGTTTGGGGTGTTGAAGGGTTCTGTAGAATTTGGATACCTAACTTCTCCATCATGGCAAAACCCTCTATGAAGCCACAAAGAGGGGTGAACAGGAGCATCTGCTATGGGAAAAAATTCAGCAACAAGCCTTTAAACAATTAAACAGGCCAAGAAACTCATTTAGCATGGGTCCAATTTCTGCCAATAGTCCTTCTAAGGCTACGACCTAGCCCCACAAAACAAACAGATTTCTCACCTTTTGAAATCCTTTATGGGCAGCCACCCCCTCTTATTAAGGGTATACAGGGAGACCTAAAGGAGTTAGGAAATCTTACTCTAAAACAACAAGGGCAAGCCTTAGGTGCAGCCTTAAATACCATCCATTATCAAGTCAAAGAAGGGAAACCAGTTAGTTTAACTACCTATGTCCATTCTTTTAAATCAGGTGATATGGTATGGGTGAAAGAATGGAATGTACAGCCTCTAAAACCCCTCTGGAGGGGCCTATTTACTGTCCTTTTGTCTACCCCAACTGCAGTCAAAGTAGCCAAAATAGTTCCCTGGATCCCTTACAGCAGAGTTAAGCCTGCTTCCCATGACTGGGAGTGCACCACAAATCCTTCACCTCCCCTTAAGATGACCCTCTGGAAAGTCACTGAGGCCTATGGAAAACCCAAAAATGGATTCCCCAAGACCTGCTCTAGCCACTCTGGGGCTGGCTAGTCTATGCACGACTGAAGTTTGAGGATCCATTGGCCTTGCTTCAGTCACACACTGGATGCTGGCTGATCTACACATGGCAGAAGCTTGAGGACTCAATGGAATCAACACCTTAATGATAAGCCATTATTTCTAAAATTACATGCCTATGCTTTGTCATTCTTTGTATTTGCCAACTGCTATACTGTTTGTCATTTTATTTGCTAGAACTGACAGAGTTGACCCCTACAAATTGGACATGTTAGGAAAAAGGTTTCACTAGCATTTCTGTTTCTTCTTGTAATAGGAAGCTTTCTTGTGCTTTTATGTACTTCTACCTAGTTTGGGTGTCTATCGCTTCCCCCACACACCCAGCATGTAAAGATATAGAAACTATCTGACCAGACATAAAAGTCTTCCACCATTATTCATTCCAGCCAGAAGTTTGTTATACTGACAAACATATCTGTACTCATAATGGCCAGCTGTACTTTACTGGATTATCAAAACGGAGCTACCAGCACACTAAAGCTGGTGTTATAGCTTGTAGCACCCTCGGAAGCACAAATTGGGGTTGTTGGATCTCACCCCTGCACCCCAAACCGAGAAACTGCTTTAAAAAATTGTACAATTTATAACTCCCGTGGCTACCCAACAGCCAAAGTTAACTCCCTTCCCTCAACCATGGGAAGTAGGCCAAAATCTGTTTACAAATTTGGCTGAATGACTGGGCTTGGTGGCTCAGCCTGTAATCCCAGCACTTTGGGAGGCCGAGGTGACTGGACTGCCTGAGCCTGCGGGTTCAAGACCCACCCGGACAACTTGATGAGACCTCGTCTCTACAATAAATAAATAAAAATGTTAGCTGGGTGTGGTAGCACACAACTGTAGTTCTGGCTACTTGGAAGGCTGAGGTGGAACGATTGCTGGAGCCCAGCAAGTCAAGGCTGCAATGGCTGGGTGCGTGCCACTGCACTCCAGTCTGGGTGACAGAGTAAGACTCCAACTCAAAAATAAATAAAAAAACAAACAAATAAATTTGGCTGAAAACATAGCCTGGACACGTGGTGTCACCAATTGTTGGGTATGTGGGGGAGCCCTAATGACTGAAGAGTGGCTGGAAAGGAACTAGTCTTGATGCATTCCAGCTCCTTCAATGGAACAATTCTGTAACTGTTAGAACAGACAACCTACCCCCGAAATGGGTCCTCTCCTAAAAAATAATTGGAGAAGACTGCTTAAGCAGAGTGGGCTCCACTTATACTCAGTGGGTAGGAGAAACTCCTTGCAAAAGAATATTATACTGGAATTCAGCCCACCGAAACTGGTGGCCAACAAGGCATGTTTGGTATCGGGCACCTGCTTATGCAACTAAATCTTCTCAATGTACTATTGTCACCCAAACTATAAGTAACTGTACAGTACTATTCTCTGAACAAGCTAACCCATTTCAAGATATCCTTGTTATAAGTCAAAGCTGGACAAACCTGTCCTCTGTAAATCCAGACCTCTGGAAAGCCCCTAAAATGCTGTTTTGGATACATGGAAAGGTTGCATATACCCAACTTCCAGTGCTATGGAAAGGCACATTTACCATAGGAATAATCCAGTCAGGATTTTTCCTTCTGGCTAACCCAAAGGGAGATGAACTGGGCATCCTCCTTTATGGGAGCCTCAAAACACAGGTTGCTTGATCTCTTGATCAAACTCTTAATATAGGAGTGACCCAGGTTTGGAAAAATGACGAATGTCTACCCCAGAGAACTATAAATACTTATAGCCCAGTCACGTGGACACAAGAAGGAAGTTGGGGATACTGCATGCCTATATATATGCTAAATCACATTGTCAGGTTACAAGCTGTCTTAGAAACTATAAGTAATCAAACAGCCATGGTTT
>CAUYQG010218284.1:0-41882 GCA_963574415.1 Tarsius wallacei
TGGCCGTGAGCATGCCACTGCCCTCCAACCTGGGCAACAGAGTGAGACTCCTACTCAAAAAAAAAAAAAAGGTTAATTTTATATGTGGATTTTACCTTAAAAAATGAAACCTGTTTGCTGAATTCCCTGAGGACAGGCCCCTAAACTCCCAAGGGCCGCAGGTCTCACCTGTTTACTGTGCACTTGAGATAATTCAGGCTCAGTGTGTTACATTGAAAAGTACGCCCCTAAGGGGACACTTCTACACTGTTGGGGGGAGTGTCAACTAGAACAACTTCTGTGGAAAACAGTTTGGCGATTCCTAAAAGA
Source organism: Tarsius wallacei (assembly GCA_963574415.1). Classification (NCBI taxonomy): domain Eukaryota; kingdom Metazoa; phylum Chordata; class Mammalia; order Primates; family Tarsiidae; genus Tarsius; species Tarsius wallacei. Next base: position 310 of record CAUYQG010218284.1, read on the forward strand.
TCTAAAAATCCATCTTCCATACGACCCCGCAACCCCCCTACTGGGAATATACCTGGAGGAACTCAAATCACTCTATGAAAAAGATACCTGCACATGCGTTTATTGCAGCATTAGTCACAATAGCAAAAACATGGAACCAACTGTGCTGGCCATCGAAAGAGGACCAGCTTAAAAAAAAAAAAAATGTAGTACATATACATGATAGAATATTACACAAGGGCAAAATTATGAACTTCATGGCAACTTGGATGGACTTTTTATGCTGAGTGATCTATCACAGAAACAAAGAACTGAGTACCACATGTTCTCATTCATAAGCGGACCTTGAACAATTATCATAATACTATAAGAAAGGGATTAGCAGTAGTGGGAAACTGCCGGGGGTGGGAGCGGGATTGGCAGTAGTGGGAAACTGACGGGGGGCTGGGGGGCGGGCAACTGGCAGTAGTGGGAAACCGCCAGGGGAGGGGGGCACACCTCATCAACAAGGGTACCTGCATAATGAACATTTGTATACCTAACCCTGAATTGTACCCCACATCTTTAAAATTAAAAATTAAAAAAAAATTCCTATGGTAGTTGAAATAAATATGCAAACTTTTTATTGTGAAAAAAAAAAAAAAAAAAAAGAGAAAAGTGCTCCCCATGGCACTGACCTCCCAGGCTCCCGTTAGCAGGTGCTCCCCAGCTGGGTCCTTGGGAGGAGGCAGGGCCAGGACAGAAGGTGGGGTCAGAACAGGAAAGGCAGGGTCGGAACAGGAAAAGGAGGGATTAGGATAGGAGGAGGTGGAGTCAGGATGGGAGGAGGTGGGGTCATGATGGGAAGTGATAGGTTCATGATGGGAAGAGGTGGGATCATGATGGGAGGAGGTGGGGTCATGATGGGAGGAGGTGGGCTCAGGATAGTGAGAAAGGTATGGAGATGTGACTAGGTAACTTCTTGTAAAATTTACTAGACTTAAAATTATTTTATTTCAAAAGTTTATGCTATGCTGTTTTCATAAATACGTATTTAAAAATAACTGGAGGCATTTTATTCATTCAAATTAATTTACTGAGCACCTACTCTTGTGTAGTTCTATGTTTCAGTTGTGGCCCTCGCCCTGGGGTTGGCTGGTTGTGGAGAGGCACAGGAAAAATTACAAGTGCTGTGCAAGGAAATAACTCAGAAGATGTCCCCAGTGGGACATGTTAAGTCTCGAATGTTAGGGTGGGGGCTTATGGGAGAGAGGAGTCCCTTGGTGGACCAGAGGTTGCAGCCAAGTTTGTGGAAGAGATGGAAATGCATAGGCTTGGGAAGTGAGTGTTGTGTGGGTAAGGACTGGGGGTGGGCCTGAGTACCTTCCACACTCAGACAACTAAAGGCACGACAGCCACCAGCTACCCTGCCTCCCAGAGGGCACAGTCTTCCTGCAGGAGGCTGGGCGAGGGGCTTGGTTTCCCTCTTAGGGGGTGGGCTACCACCATGTCAATCCCATTGTCCCTACTTTGGGAGCCAGGCCTGGGAAGCCCCGTCCACCTGATGGCCATCTGTTCCCTATAGCCCAGGTACCAAGGAGGGACCAGGGCTTTTGCTCTGAGCTTGCACATTCAAAGTATAGTGGGAACCATTTCACCGCTTTGTAATTAGCTGAAATGTGACGAGGACTTGGCTGCCTTCCAAATGATAAGCTCAGGGTGATATTTTAATGCCCGTCTGGTTTGTATGAAGACTTCTGTAGAGTTTTAGAAGAATCTTAGGGTCCTAGTTCACTATGGGGTGAAAAATATTGCAGTTCGAGGGCCAAGTATCCTTCCAACTTTCCTCTCCTTCAAATTGTGCAGCCTCCCTGAGAATGGGGTTTCACCTTGGAAACAGGTGGCATGTAGCCAAACCAGAAAGTGGTAAGCCCCAAACTGTCACAGCATCACTTTTCCTGCAACTGACCAGCTGAACAGGCTGGATGCGGGCATCTTGGCTGAGCTGAACATTGGAGACTGGGGGTCAGATCACACAGACTTGGGACACCGTGTGTCCTGCATTTTAGATATCTAACAACTAACCACAATCAATTATATTATTGACAGCATAATACCAATAAAACGTCTCTGTAGTTCTGATGAAGTGTGTGCAGTTCTGATGAGGTATGAACAGTACGCATGCCCCTGCCTGTGTGTTTAGGCAGCCAAGAAACTGATCATTCTGCAAACACACGAGCTGTGCTTCCTTCTCTTCCTTTCCAAATATTGCTCATGAGAAGTCCTTGGATATTCACACCTTTCCTGTGGGAGGAGAATCCCTTCAGTTTAGACAGGAGGAGTTGATGAGGATCTGGAGAAAGTTAGCACAGCAAGGTCATGGTGTTGGTGACAAGAGTGTGGGTGGCGTTTGTGAATGACTGGTCCTTTATATGGGAGGCTGAGCCCAGAGACACATACCCCAGGAAGTTTCGGAACAGCCAAGGAGGTGATATTTCATGTGAGTATGAATTTTGTTCTTTTGAAAACTCACAGCAGGGCTTTAGGGGAGGGAAGAGATTGCAAAGAGAAGAGCTCTCCCCTCAATCAATGTCTTGCCCCCCCAGGACACCCAAATCAAAAAGGCTCACAGTAATTCTCCTTAGGAACGCCCACCTTCTTCTCCCTAAGGAATTGAAGTTGGTTGGTGAGGGAGGAAGGGTTGGGTCACCTAGAAACAGCCCAACATTGAGGGAATGGGAGGCACTGGTCTTTACTCCTTTGTGTCGGGGGCTAAGCCAACATCCTTGCTCTGGGTTCCTGGGCCAGGGCAGATGCCGTTAGACATCTGTGCAGCAAGGATTTCAGCACAAAAGGAGCCTGGTGTACTTCACAGGAGCCTGGATGGTGTAGGCAAGCCCCTGGCTTTCCATTTTCTGAGTTGTCTTGAGTGCCATCCAGGGCGGGGCTGTCCTGACCAGGTCCCCATCCAGCTTTTGCACTGTGTCATTAAACATCACAAAACGTGTGGAAGTGGAGAAGACTTCTCAGCTTTGGAAATTCTGTTCTCCTCAAGTGGAGGAAGTTCTCAAGATCAGATGCTATGTTATAAACTTGCCAGAAGTTCAAGGGTAAAAATGGTCCTGGCTTGGCCCCTCAGGTATGGCCAACTCGACAAAATCAGGCATGGAGCTGGGGATCCCAGGCTGTCCATGGTTGTCAATGCAGGTCCTGGTATTCCTTGGAGAATCAGACCTGTCACCATGTTGTAAACCTCCTGTGTGAAGGTGAGATGTGATACCTGGCGGGTAGCAGAGGCTGTGTTCTGGCGGAGTGACTGACTTCTGATTTTTCTTTTGAGTGGGCATCCGGCCTCCTTCAATGCCCTTCATAGGGAGAGTGAGCTGGAACCAGCTTGGCCTGGTGCTCAGACCATTCTCGGCTTACCCTCAGCTATCACCCTCAAGCTGTTTGATCTTGGACAGTTTGATTGGTCTATCTGGGCCTCAGGGATCCCATAAGGGGGACTCCCATAGCATGGCTCCCTTCACCGTGTAGCTCCTGCCCCCTCCCTTCTCTTCTTTCCAGTTCCCTGTCTGAAGGTGTCTCTCTGAAGAGCTAGGGCACAGAGGGGCTATGAAGTGAACAGAGAGGTGTCACCATAGAAGCCAAAAGTGGGATCACCAGGAGGGCAGCCAGATGGCAGGAGGGGCCGAGGGGTCTGGGTAGTTGGGTCTGAGGAGAGGCAGGTTTGTGTGGGGCAGGGAAGGGGGGAGGAAGGTGATGTAGGTTGTGGACTTGGACATCCTACACCGTGTCCCATATCCTCAGCACATTCCTCCACAGGCCAAGTTACTGCCTTGGGAATCTGAGGTCTGCAGCCCTGAGCTCTTTCTCCCTGCAGCTGGTATTGGGATCTGCTGTGCTCAGGGGATGCACTCTTCTGGGGATAGGGCTAGGCAGAGCTGGAGGGACTTGTTCTGGTAGCCTGGGTGGCTGGGCACCATGGAGCCAGGTGCTCAGACCTCCTGTGTCAGGGAGACCAACAGCTTAGCTTAGCCTGTGGGTTGCTGAGCTGATGCAAGCCTCCCGGAGGCTGACTGGGACTTTGGCGGTGCCGTGGCAACTGGGTGACTGCAGGCCATCTCCACAGCAGCGCCCCTGACACTGTCCTGCATTCTCATTAGTTTGAGGGACCCTCGGAGTTGCCTTGGAGCTCGGCCCTGCAGGTGGCTGAGGCCAGAGGCTTAGACTCTGGTGTCAGAAGCAAATGAAAGGCGGCGAAGAATGAGCGAGGGACATGGAACCCAAGTGTCATGGGGCTGGGTGGCTCTGTGGGCCTCCAGCAGTTGACAGCAGCCTGGCAGGCAAACACAGAGAAAATTATGATGGGAATGGAGATTGTTGACCAAACTGTGAAGGACGGAGGTGCCTCTGGCATGAGGGTCCAGGCCCTGAAAAAGGCTCAGGAGAGCAAACAGGGAGGAGCACTGGCTTGCGCAACTGCTACCTGTGGCTGGTGGGGCCTGGTAGGGTGCGCATGCTGATGGGAAGAGGATTGGTCAGAAGAAGCCCCTGCTCACCTGTGGTGGGGTCTTTTCCCTCATGTATGCTGGAGGGTGGCCATCAGGCCTGCCGTCCTCAGACACTCATGTCCCCACCCACCCAGCCTCAGATCCTGTGTCCTTCATGCTCAGGTGGGACAACATGGAGCAGGCACTGCCTCTGAAGTGTCACTCCTAGGGAGTTAATTCTGAGGTGCCAGATTCAATGATTGTCATCCTGAACAGGATTGAAGTTTGTCCCAGAAGGGCAGGAGAGACAAGCCAGAAGAGTATCACTGGTTTTAAAAAGTAAAGGCACTGACAAGGTCAACACAGACGTAGGTATTGTTTGAAAAGGCTGTGTCTGGTGGGAAATTGATCCTCTGACATGAGGGTCCAGGCCCTGAAGATCAGATCTAAAGCATTTCAGGATCACAGGATGATGCTGAAGAATGGCAAGGAGAAACTTAGTACTCTTTCAGAGATTAGATTAACATTCAGAGATTTGCTCACCAAGCAGGGAGGCCAACAAGCTTGGTTGTCTCTCTGCAGGCTGGTGGATGCTCCCAGCTTCTTGGCACTTTCGTCTAATGCCTACAATTTATGAGATGGTTTTAAAATAGTTCTGACTCTGTAAGCCCTATAATGAATCGTTTTATAGCCTCAAGGTATGTGTGGATGTCACCTCAGTAACCTAACTGGCAAAAGTTAGGAGGACCCTGCACGTGGACGTCAAGAAATGTTGTTTAGATGTGATGTATGAGTCCATGGAAGACCTGTGCCATCTGGGTCAAAGTGGTCTACAAACCCTACTTGGGGCTACCTGGTTGGAGTCCAAGTTTATCATACAGAATGTAGGGACCTGAGAATAAGGACATTTTCCATTTAGAATCTGACCTTGATGTGCAAAGAACATAAGCATCTTACCTAGGTATTATTTATTCGATCAACATTGTTCAGAGCCTCCTGTGTGTACAGGGTTGTTGGCCGGGTAGATACATACCATGTGCCTCCACTCTGTTCCCCCAAGAGCCTGCCCTCTGCTTCCTCCAATTACCATCCTCAGGACACTGGCATTTCACATGCTGCTGTATGTGTTCTATGTGCACACAAACTTGGAGTTGAGCAAAATCAGACCAGTTTCTTACCTGCAGGACTTGTCAGAAACTTTAATGTGTCCATCATGTGTCTCCTTAAGCAACAGGGAGAATGGCTGGGACAGACTGAGTGGGGTCTTGGGTGCCTGATGTGATGGTTTAAAATAGTCTGCAAATTCTTTGATATTCCTCCCTACAAAGGGTGGGGCCTAGTTGCTCCCCCTTGAAGATGGGCCAGACTTATTGACTTGCCTCTGGTGAGTAGATTGTGGTGGGAGTGGTGCTGTGTGACCCCTGAAGCTGGGGCAGAAAAGTGCAGCTTCTGTGGGATGTGCTTGGTTACTCACTCTGTTGCAGGACCCTGGAGCAGCCTGTGACAGGCTCATACAGGAAGAAACCAGGCCTCCCCAGACACGGAGGGAGCAAAGCCTTGGCCCCAGTTGAGCTCTCAGAACACTAGCCTGTGCAGACACCTTGACTGCCACCCCATGACAGATACCAGAGAACCAGCTGAGTGGCCCCAACCCCTGAATAATAGAGGCTGAGGCTAATACGTGTCTGTTGCTGTTTTAAGTCACTGAGTGTTGTTCTGTAGTACTAGCTAACTGACAGAGCTGGTGTGTGGGGGTTGGGGTTCGTGCTGGTGGGGGTGGGAGGTGTAAAACGGTGCCTTGCAGGGAGTGGACCTGATGAACAGCTAGGAGAGTGTCAGAGAAGCCCCCACAATAGCGAGGTGTGAGGGGCTGGATGCAGAGCAGATGACATGGTGGGCATGGAGGCTCTGGGAGACTCTCTCAGGGAAAAATATTCCACATCTAGGACGTCTCTTCCGTAGTCATATACCCAGGTTGTGCCAGGAGTTGTCTGTGGAGCTCAGGTCTAGGTGGGCTGGGTTCCGGAGGATGCCCTCTGCTTGGGTAAACCACTCACATCTCTGCTGACCTGCCTTGGAGACATGGTGCATGTATCTACAGATATGTACTTCGCCCATGCTCTATTAGCGACTCGTGCAGTGTATCTGATTTTTAAAAAGCATGTTCTTGATATTTGTGCTTTGTTATGTTAATACTTTAATAAAGAATTCTGGAAAATGTGTAGGTGCAGGCACAAGGCTGGCACAGAAAGGAGCATGCCTGTGGCCCCTGTTGTAAGGAGAGGGCCACAGAGGAGCCCCTGGAGCAAAAGTAACAGAGAACAGTGGTGGCAGCTCCTGTAGGTGGAAGCTCAGGCCCAGGAGGATGGAGGGCATGGGACGGGTGGAAAGAGAACTCCAAAAGCAGAGCATGACTGGGGTCCTCACCATCAGGATGGCTGTCACCACACACAGACAAGCACCGGCAAAGTGGTGGGGAAGCTGGAACCTGAGAGCCCGCCAGGGTGCTGTCAGGGGAACAGTTGCTGCTCCTCAAAATACTTAGCGTGAGCCGGGCTCGGTGGCTCAGCCTGTAATCCTGCGCCTTTGGGAAGCTGAGGTGAGTGGATTGCCTGAGCCTGTGGGTTCGAGACCCGCCTGGGCAAGCGAGACCTCATCTCTACAATAAATCAAAAAATCAGCCGGGCGTGGTAGCGCAAGCCTGTAATTCCAGCTACTTGGAAGGCTGAGGCGGAAGGATCGCTGGAGCCCAGCAGGTCGAGGCTACGGTGGCCGGGAGCGGCCACTGCACTCCAATCTGGGCGACAGAGTTAGACTCCAACTCAAAAAAAAAAAAAAATACTTGAGCTACCAGGTGACCCAGCAATTTTGCTCCCAGGGCTAAACCTAAGAGAATCAAAGTATATGTCCTCACAAAACCTTGTCCATGACATTACTTGTAAAAGCCAAAAAGTGGGAACAGTGGACAAACAGATTAGCAAAATGCAGTACATCTATACAATGCACTATTAAGCAAAAATGAAAAGGAACAAAGCTTGGACACAGATCACAACACGATGAACCCAGAAAATATCACTCAGTGAATGGAGCTATTTACAGACGGCTGCACAGTGCCTAACTTCACACATGTATAATGTCCAGAACAGGCGGTGCCACAGAAAGGATTGGGAGCACCTTATGCCAGGGACTGGGGAAGGAACAGGGTGACTGCTAACGTGATGCACACACATGGGGGGGGCAGGGTGACAGGTTACATGGAGTGGGTTTCCTTTTAGTGAAATGAAGTATTCTAAAATGAGAGAGTGATGAAGGCTGTACAATCTTGGGAACAACAAAAGACCACTGAATTTATGCTTTACATGGATGGATTCCATGGTGTGACTTTTTTTCTCAGTGAAGCCATTTGAAAAAGAAAAGGAAAGAAGAGAGGGAGGGAGAGAGGGGCAGAAAGAGAGGGAGAAAGACAGAGATGAGAGAGAGAACAAAACAGAGGGAGGAGACAGAGGAAGAGAGAGAGAGAGGGAGAGAGAGAAGATGAGGGAGAGAGAGAGAGAGAAAGAGAGAGTGAAGAGACAGGGAGAAAAAGAGGGCAGAGAGAGAGAGAGAAAGAGAGGGTGGAGAGAGAGAAGGTGGGGAGAAAAAGGGAGAGGGAGAGAGAGAGAGGGAGGGAGAGAGAGAAGGTAAAGGAGAGAGAGACAGAGAGGAATAGAGAGAGAAAGAGAGAGGGGAGAGAGAGAGAGAGAGAGAGAGGGAGGAGAGAGAAAGAGAAAAGGGAAGGAAAGGAAGATGGGGAGAGAGAGGAAGATGTTCGTGGGGAGGAATATGGCAGAGGAACCTGGTGGCGTGTGTCAGGAGCCCAGGGAGAACCGCAGCTGGAAACAGGAGCTGGGGCATGGGCAGCAGGGAGGGTTTGGGACCTGCCTGCATCCTGCAGGTGAATGAGTGGTAACCTGAGGCCTTGTAGCTTTCTTAGAAGAGGAGAAAAAGCCCGGTCTGGCATGTGGGGTGGTCTGGGGCTCTCCCCATTATCAGGAGTGAAGGAAGCCGGGGTGCTGTGTCCTTGGGGTAAGCCCGTGTGGTGGAGGCATTTCCTTTCACCAGAACGGGGCAGGGTCCTAGATTGCAGGACCTTAGGTGATGTGACTCCACAAGAGGAGCCGCTAAGTTCTGCTTTCTGAATGCATGCTGCCACCCACAGTGAACTGAAAGGACCTAAAGCCAGTTTCTTTCCTGTGAAAACATGGTGTTGGAGGCGATGGATGTGATCTTTGTTTCATTTGGGACAGGGGCAGCTATGCAACTGAGGGCTAATATCTGTGTGCATAGGATGCATGGGCTCGTTACTTTGATCACACAGCAGTGGTGACCAGAAGCATGTTTCAAAGTGGAAACTACAGTTGACAAATCAGTGGAGGAATCAACAAAGGAGAGAGGCAAGGGCTCCTCCACAGAGCTGAAATCTGTCTCCTCAGGTGCCAGGCAGATGCACCCACTCCAACACACACTGCTGCTAGTGGAGTCACACTAGAGAGAATCCGAGATCAGGAAGTTGCTTGGCAGAACCAAGGTGGGAGGTTAGAAAGTGGCTGCAACCATCTTGGCACCAGCAGGAAGAGAAAAGTCACCATGATGTTGAGGCAGAGATGTCGTACATGGCAATGGCATCACATGAGAAGTGCCATCAAGGAGTTGTTTTGTTTTTGCCTTTTAGAAAAATGTCAGGAATCCAGAGACCTTCAGGTGCAGAGCTTGAGACCTTGGGCAAGCTCAGAGGACAATGCGTGGGCCACTTGATCATGGCTTGAAGGCCAAAAGCTCAGTGCTGTGACGGCTGGGAATCCCTGGCTGCAGTTCAGGGCCGAATCTTAAGGTGTGACAACCAGAGCAACAGGGTAAAGGAGTCAGAGCAGGTTGATGAGGAAGAGGAAGGACATGGAGGGGCTGGAGAACACAACATTCCTCACTCCAGGTGAGAGAGCATTTGCTGGCTCCATGAAGGCAGCAGGGGATGGAGAAGAAAGAGGCTGGGAGGTTTCATCTGGAAACACTCATGTTTTTGAGTGCCGCCAATGGCATGTATGTAAGCAGCACGGCTAATGTCACAACTTCTCCTTGGAGATGGCAGGTGCCCAGCCCAGACTATCAGCCTGACTGCGAAGCTTTCGTCAAAGGACATAGAATGAAGTTTCCCTTCGGAAAGGGGCTTGCTGGCCACAGGCGAGACTGGGATGGATTGACATGTGTTAAATGCCTCATGTCCTATGAGTTCATAGCTATCCAAAACAACAAACGAAAAGGAAAAGAAGAAGAACAATCTGGGAAAATAGATAGAAAGATGCTAGGAACCAATACGTTCTCCTGAAAATGGGTCAGGAAGGAACATAGCAGGTACCCCTCCTGTCTTTTCTGGATGCAGCGTGGCCCATCACGAATTTCCCATTGAAAAATCCAGCTAGTAGGTGTGAGAGGAATGAAAGGTGAAATCAGCTGTGGGCAGCCAAGAGCCTTCCACCGGCGTCTACACCACAGGCTCTGCGAGGGACACACTAGGAAGTAAGGGGACACGCTACTGTCCCAGCAAAGCTGACGACATCCAACCTCTGTGTCCCTTACAGGCTCATGGGAAAGACAGACAGAGGAGCTCACAGGTGGCCCCAGGATGCAGCAAGCCAAAGTGGGAATGTGGGAGTTCCATGAGGGCAAACTGTCTGTTCCTTCAGGAAAGAAAAAAAGAGGGAAAAGAGTGTTACTTATAAAACTTGAGACATGAATGAGTTGCAATTTATAGATCTTGTTTGGAATCTGAGTTTTTTTCTTTTTCTTTATTTTTTTTTTTGAGTTGAAGTCTCACTCTGTTGCCCAGGCTGGAGTGTCGTGGCACACTCACGGCCACCCCAGCGTCGACCTGCAAGGCTCTGGCGAACATTCCGCCTCAGCCTTCCACATAGCCGGAACTACAGGTATGCGTTACCACGCCCGACTAATTTTTGATTTTTTTATTGTAGAGACGAGGTCTTGCCAAGTTGCCTGGGCTAGTCTCGAACCCGCGGGGTCAGGCAATCCACTCGCCTCGGCCTCCCAAAGTGCTGGGATCAAGGCTGAGCCACCAAGCCTGGCCTTTTTCTTTTTGCTAAAGGAACAACAAATTGGGGGATTCTGGTATTAACTGTTTATTTGAATGTAAGGTTACTTTGCTTTTAGATGTGATACTGGTATTGTAGCTAAATTCTTTAAAAGTTCTCATGTTTCAGCAGCATTTACAGACAAAATGATGTGATGTGTGGTATTTGCTGTACAGAGCATGAAGGGAATAGGGTATTGATAATTATGGAAAGCTGGATGACAGGATAATAGGGTTGGTGATTCTCCTTTCTCTACTTCTGTATTATGTTTGAGTTTTTTTTTTTTTTTAGTTGGAATCTCACTTGTCACCCAGGCTGGAGTGCAGTGGCATGCTCACGCCCACCCCAGCGTTGACCTGCTGAGCTCCGGTGATCCTTCCACCTCAGCCTTCCAAGTAGCCAGAGCTACAGGCACATGCTACCATGCCCGGCTAATTTTTGATTTATTGTAGAGACAAGGTCTCACCAAGTTGCCCGGGCTGGTCTTGAACCTGTGGGTTTAGGCAATCCATTCACCTTGGCCTCCCAAAGTGCTGGGATTACAGGCTGAGCCATCGAGCCCAGCCAAGAGATTTCATAATAAAAACATTTAAATACCGTTGTCCTCATGGAGTCTACATCCTAGTGTATCTGTGTATGTGTGTGACAGGTAAGACAGGTGAGAAAACTATGCAACATATTAAATGAGAAATGCTGTGAGAAAAATGCTGGGAGGTGTGTGTGGGATGGCAATGTTAGAGGGCTGGCCTCACTGAGAAAGCCGGCACCTGGGGGTCCAGACAAGGAGCCAGTGTCCCAGGTAAGATCTGGAGCTGCCTTGGCCCAAGAGGAGAGGCTAGGAGGTCCTCAGCCCTGGCTGGTCCTGGGAGACCTTGGACGTGAAGGCCCTGGAGAGCTCAGGCATCTGTGGCACCGACAAGGGGTTTGATTGGGGCACAAGAGACCAGCTGACTGGGATCCAGCCAGGGACAGGCAGATCCCATGGGGCTTGTATTGAGGATGTGTGTGTGGAGTGAGTTCAATTTGCTCCTAAATTCATTCAAAGGAGCCCAGGGAAGAGGGATGTCCTCTGGCTGCTGCCTGGGCTTCGTGGGGATCCTACTGGGGAGCCTGGCTGAGAGCCTGCCACCCTTGCCCACCTCTTGAGCCATCCTGTCCCACTACAGCCCCAGCGTGCCCTGTCACTCCCCTCGGGGACACAGCCTTGTTCTCTGAGTCTCTTGGGCCCACCCTCTCCCTGGGCAGCCTGACCATGGCTGGCACCGTCTCACCTCCCACAGCAGCCGGCGCTCCAATGTATTCTCATCCCCAGGGTTGATGAGCCAAGCCGGCAGGGCTGCTTTCCCCAGTACTATGGCCTCCGTTCTGCTGTCTACTCCAGGAGGATCCCAGGGCAGCTCTGTGGTATCCTGCACAGGGCCTTGGGATACCTCTATGAAAAAGGCAGTCTCACATGGGACAACCACAGGCTGACATGTGCTGAGAATCCCACACAGGCTCCCACAGGGTCCTCTGCACGTGGCTCCTCCATCCCTTTCCCTGCCACACCCCCAGGCTCCTCCAGGCCCAGATCCTCCGAGAATTGAGATTCTGGCTCGGCCTGGCAGCTCTGCAGCCAGTAGCTGGAAATTTGCCAAGAGGATAAATTGCAACACAGTGAGAGAAACAGGCAGTGTCAGCATCTTTTCACCATGTGCTAGTGCCATGAAGGCATCGTGTCACAGCAGAAATGTGCAGCATCAGCAGGAAATGGGCATGGGGTGGGTCATACAGGCACACTCTCACCCTCGAACTCCTGGCTCCCTACAGCAGGCAGAATCTGGCTCGATCCTGGGACCCTGGAAACCAGCAGGGTCTGATTTCCAGTCCCTTCAGGCAGGGCCATGTGGGGCTGTTGCTTGTGCAGGAAACTCTGACTCTATTTTTCAGGAATTTGCCAGGGGAGAGGTCATCTGCCTGCTGACTGGTGAGAAAGGCCACCTGCATGCTATGACAACTATTTTCAAAGCTGGGCAGATCTCCTCAATCATCTCTGAATGGATTAATGGGTTTCTCATTCATTCATTCACACAGAAATGTACCCACTCTGTCCCCCTTGCTCTGCCAGGCACTAGGGGTGGCAGAGGCATCCTTGGACAGTGTGACAGCCGTGTGGCTATGTGGGTAGTCAGGCCCAGGCAGCTCTGGGCAGCATGGCCAGGGAGGGTCTGCTCCTCGTAACAACCACTTCGCCTTTCACATATGATACACTGAGGCCGAGAATGGTGATGTGACTGGAGTGGTCAGGCTGCTCATGGCCTCTGTGGTTCAGCCAGGCTCACACCTGAGTCTGACCCCAGGCCTCTGGAACAAGCAGAGGCCATCAGATGCTATGACTCCAGTCTGGACAGTCCCTGGGGACGTGTGTTGCCACCAGGAGCTCAGAGGGGGTTAGAGGTCAGCACCCACCCTTCACCAACTGACTTGGGTTTAGTCATTCACTTTGGATGCCCAAGTACCAGGCACTTCACAGCAGTATTGACTCTGTGGGACATTTGTAAGGAAAGTGGAGAGTTTTGCCTCACAGGGCTGCTGGCTCTTCTAAGGTCCTGTTCTCTGAGTGACCAACCACTGCCCTGCACACTGATGGACACCTGGCATCTCTTTCTGTGGGAATAGCTGACTTGTTTCTGGTTTTCAAATATTTTTTATGGAAGAGGCTTGTTTATTCATGGAATTCTGAAGCCTGTTTTCTTTGAAGGATAAGCAGGTTTTGGACAATGTGCATTTCTTCCAAGTGTCTATCAGTTTACATTACTATTGCAAGCAAGAAGACCCCGTTGGTACTCAAATGCCTTGTTTAATATTAACGTGTCATTTATATGTGCAGCTGCAGAGGGGCTTTGTCGTGGAATGTGAGGTTTACAGGGTTCCGAACTCGGCCTGCTCCATGTCTGCACATGGACACTAGGCGCCTTGGGGGCCAAGCTTCAGACTTAAATCCAGAAACAAGTTCTCTAGCTTTAGACTCACAGGCCAGTTGAGTACAGTAACCCCTGTGTCAGAGGACTGATTTAGACTTAGTAACTTTTAATTTTGTCAAAAAAATATTTAAAAAAATAGAGCAAGCAACAGCAGATATTATCACCATTGCTACTTTCAGTATATGAAAAAGGACCACATCAGCATCAAGGATGCTGCTCTCGTGGCCGGGAATGTCCCTTCCGGGGATGACACACACTCTGAGCCCTCCCCTGCCTCCCTGAGCAGCTACCATGACTAGGTCCCTGCACGTGGCTGCTGGTCCATGGCACATTCACAGCCTACAGCTGGCCTTGTGGGCCCTGTGCAGACCCTGTGGTGCAGAGCATGAAGAGGCCCAATGTCAGGCAGGAGGGTTGTCTGCCAGGACTTGGGATGTCCCTCTCAGAGCCCTTGCCCAGAGCTCTGTCCACCCTGGAACATGAGGAATCCCTGTAAGAACACATCTGACCACAGGGTCCTGGAGACCCTTTCCAAGGGTTTCCAGAACAGCTTGACAAAGCATTTGTTTTGTTTTTTGAATCAGAATCACACTCTGTTGTTCAGGCTGGTGTGCAGTAGCACAATCACAGCTCACTGCAGCCTAGACCTCCTGGGCTCAGGCGATCCTTCCACCTTGGCCTCTCAAGTAGCTGTGACTACAGGTGTGTACCACCATGCCTGGCTATTTTTAAATTTTTTTGTAGAGACGAGTTCTCACTATGATGCCCAAGCAGTTCTCAAACTTCTGCGCTTGTTCAATCCTCCTTCCTCAGCCTCCCAAAGTGCTGAGGTTACAGGTGTGGGCCACCATACCTGACCAGACAAAGCATTTGTTCATTGGACTAATATTTGTAGAATTATTACTATATAGAGCACTTCCAATCAACAGCAGATGCTTCCTTCTGCGGATGACGTGTGCACACTAGGAACCAGCACCCAGGAAGGCACCCCCACATTGAGCTTGGCCTGTCAGTTGTTCTCATTCTGATTCTCAACCTTGCAACTCGTTTTAGGGAAAAGAGGCAAAGTGGGAAAAGTGCAGATCTCAGATCTGAGAAGGGACCTGGGGGAGGTCCCTGGCACCTGGCAGACCTCCCTTTCCCTGGCTCAGCTCAGAAGTCTGCATGAGGCCCCCGAGTTTGCAGTGGGATTCACCAGACTGTCCTGGGTTTTCCAAGCACAGCGTGTTGTGTTTATGAGGCCCCAGTGCTGAACAGAGGAGAGGAACTCTGGTGTCTGTGTGTTCCGCTTGTGGCTGTCCACCTCTCAGTTCTTATCCAGCTATTTGGCTGGGGTTTCCCAGAGGCTGGGTTCTTGGGCTTGCATCCTTCCAAAGGAGTGTGGGCAATGTGGGGGATGCTGAGCTTCAGACAACTGCTCAGTAGACTGGACCCTTCCAGGGACAGATGACCTGAGAAAACGCAGTTGCCTTTGTTTGAAGCCACTGAGGTCTGCAGGAATGAGGATGAGCCTTCACCTCCACTGTGCCTGGGGCTGAGCCAAACTGGGGTCAGAGCCAGGCCAGAGGGTGGCCACTTCCTGTTTGGACCTAGCAGGTGCAATTCACTGTTACTAACGAGGCGGAAGGGCCAGGCCCCTCCTCAGACTTACAGCCATTGCTTCATTCACCCCTGACGCATCCTATGAGGTAAGTCTCCTCCCTCCTTCCTTCCTTACACATTTTTAATAGGCAGTGTGTTTACAAATTTCCCAGTTCAAGATGTGTAAAAGGTACTCACTCTTTCCACCTCCTCTCTCACATGCTCAGTTTCTCTCTCTGGAGAGGCAGCCTTCAGTAATAGTTCCTTCTGTGACTTCCAGAAGTCTTTTAATGCACAGACTGTTTAATACAAATATCCCCAACTCTTACACAAACTGCTGCATATTTTTGATATATATGCTCTTCTGAATGTTGATATTTTTAAAAATTTCTTTCATCTTTACAATAGACTTTTTTTTAGGTTTAAAGAAAAATTGAGAGGAAGTAGAGGGAGTTCCCACATTCCCCACATCCAGTTTCTCCTGTTAAGAGAAATGATGATGTCTCAGCATTGGTTCATCTTACATGAGAATGAACCAATGCTGAGGCATCATTATTTACGAAAGTCCACACTTTATCACATTTCCTCAGTTTCCCCCTCACATCCTCTTTCTGACCAAGGATCCCACATCACATTGAGTTCTTATGTCTTCCTGGGCTCCTCTGGGCTGGGGTGGTTTCTCAGACTTCCTAGTTTTTGATGACCTGGACAGTTTTGAGGAGCACTGGCTGGGTGTTGTGTAGATGGCCCGTCTATTAGGATCTATCTGTTGTGTTTCTTGTGGTTAGACTAGGGCTTGGGGTTTGGGGGAGGTTGACCGCAGTGGTAAGAGCCCTTCTCATCTCGTCACATCAAGTATATGTGCAACCAACAACTTGTCACCGTTGGCGTTGGCCTTGTCACCTGCCTGACAGGTTTTCTTTGTTAGGTTTCCCCATTGCAACTTGACTCCTTCCTTCCCTTTCCATACTGTGCTCTTGGGAAGGAAGTCACCATACACAGCACACATTTAGAGGTTGCATATTTCTTTTTTTTTGAGTCGGAGTCTCACTCTGTCGCCCAGACTGGAGTGCAGTGGCCACTCCCGGCCACCGCAACCTCGACTCACTGGGCTCCGGCGAGCCTTCTGCCTCAGCCTTCCAAGTAGCCAGAATTACAGGCACGCGCTACCACGGCCAGCTGATTTTTTGATTTATTGTAGAGATGAGGTCCCGCCAAGTTGCCCAGGTGGGTCTCGAACCCACGGGCTCAGGCAATCCACTCACCTCAGCCTCCCAAAGGCGCGGGATTACAGGCTGAGCCACCAAGCCCGGCTTCTTTCTAATTAAGTGTTTCTTGGAGATCTTTTTATATGGCTTCAAAAATGGCTTTGCATTCTTTTCATACCTGTATAGTATTCCATTGTATATGCATGCTATGATTTATCTGACCAGTTCTTTCCTTGATGTGTATTTAGAATGTAAATAACTTTGAACGTACACACTTTTTGAAATATTATTTTACACGGATTTGATAGATTCTTAGAAATGGAACTGTGGGTCAGAGTCATATGCATTTGTAATTTTGTTAAATTTTGTGAACTCTCCCTCCACTGGAGTCTGTGCCATTTCGTACTCCCACCAGCCACAGCTGTGGCTATCTGCCAGTATCTTGTCAAATGCTTGCCTTTCACTAATCAAATATGAAAAATTTTTTCTCAGGGTAACTTTCTCATTTATCTTATTATGAATGACTTGGAACATCTCTTAGCTGTCCAATGGCTATTTTTATTTCTTTTGTCAGTGAACTATTTGTCCACTGATCTGTTAGAGTTTTCCATAAATAAAGAAGGTTAGCTCTTTACCTGCAATATAAATAGTTTGCAAATTTTCCCCGTATGCCATCTCTCTTTTAACTTTGTCCTGCTATAGCCATTTTAGCTGTGAAAAAATATATTTTAGGTAAACATTTTTTAAGTTTTCTCTTATGGCTTCTGGATTTTGTGTCATGGTTTAACAAGCCTTCTCCACTTTAGATTATAAAAGGCTGTTCTTACACTTTCTTCTAGCACTATCATGGTTTTGCTACTTCATTTCTTTTTTTTTTTTTTGAGTTGGAGTCTCACTCCGTCACCCAGGCTGGTGGGCAGTGGCATACTCACGGCCACCCCAGCATCGACCTGCTGGGCTCCGGTGATCCTTCTGCTTCAGCTTTCCAAGTAGCCGGAACTACAGGCATGCGCTACCACACCCGGCTAATTTTTTATTTATTGTAGAGTTGAGGTCTTGCCAAGTTACCTGGGCTGGTCTTGAACCCGTGGGCTCAGGCAATTCACTTGCCTCGGCCTCCCAAAGTGCTGGGATTACAGGCTGAGCCACCAAGCCTGGCCTGCTACTTCATTTCTTAACATTTTGATCCTCAGCATGATGCTGGTGTCTGGTATGAAGTGTGTGTCTAATTTAAGGTGGCTCCCTAGCTGTTTGAATATCATTTATTAATAGTACTTTTTTTCTCCACTGATTTAAGTGCCACCTTAGGCTTTTTTTCTGTACTATATTCTATTTCATGAGTCTGGCTAGGCAGGTGCCAGGCATTAGTTACTGCTATGTGCCCCTTTTGTAGATTAGAGATACAGAGAGCTGATATCCGCCCCTAAGTTTAAGGGACAGTAGGGTGGAGCCAGGCTTTAAGCCCCCTGTGTCATGTCATGTGCCGTCCTGCCTCTTGACTCTGTGTTTACTCATCCACATTTCTTCTTCCTCCCATTAGACATAGTGAATTAGGAATGACTAAACAGTAAAACGTTTGAGTTGCTTATCTATGTACTCAAATCAAAAAGGACATCATGTTATCTGGGGCCCACAGAGGCACTGAGTGGGACCAACTGGTTGTGATACTAATCTCTGAAGAGCAACCGTTTTCTGTAAAGAGACTCACTAGATGGTTCTTTAGCTCCAGGTGGAAGTTCAAGATGGGTCATCACCTTCTGCTTCTCCTCCTGCCTCTCCCTTTGTCCGGTCTGCTTAACTGGGGCACTCTTTGCCCCTTCCCTGCTGGAATGTTTTTCCATCACTCATCTGTGAACATGCTTCACCTGCTCTGGGTTGTGCCTCCCTGAGTCCCCCCAACCCTGCTGGGCAGAGTTGATGTCTTCCTGTCTGGACCACTTGCCTCCTCACACACTTTCACTGGACATGATGAAGTGTTTGTGTGTCTTTATCTGAACATTAGGAAGGCAGCGCTGGGCCCTGCTTCTTGGGGTCTCCAGTGGTCAGGACCCACAGGTGACTGAAGAGGGAACTGACTGAAGGATCTCATGGTTTTTAGACTATTTCATGGATTGCAAATGTTTACTTTGGCTTTGTACAACCTGCAGGCATGTACAATTTTACTTAACTTGTGAAGCAGGGGACTATGGTCTCATGCTCATGGTTTTGCTTCAGTCTGTGAGTCTGACTTCTGTGCCACTGCATGTTGAAGGTGGACGTGGACTTCCTGGTGTTGGAGAAGTCTCTGTGTGACCCTCCTGCGGCCTCACTGCCCTCCACTCTCCCCACAGCTGCTCCCCCCTGGGTAGATCCCAGGCAGAGTGACTAAGTGGGTGAAGCTGGACATCCTCC
This sequence comes from Tarsius wallacei, assembly GCA_963574415.1. Lineage (NCBI taxonomy): Eukaryota > Metazoa > Chordata > Mammalia > Primates > Tarsiidae > Tarsius > Tarsius wallacei. The sequence goes on from CAUYQG010218284.1 coordinate 19,026, forward strand.
CCAGAGCCCTCCTTTGCCTCCTAGCACCTCTCTGAGTCCCTTTCCTCATTCCCTTTCTCCCGACTCATGGTCAGCTGACCTCTTGGATATGTCAGTGACTCATAGCTTAGAGTGTTTTCCTTCCTGGGGATAGTCATTTTCTGTAAGGAGGTCCTAGAGCATCAATAAGTACCTTCCCCTCCTCCCCCTGCCAGTGCCCCAGATAGGCACTGACATTGGTGAAGTGGAAGTCGGCACTCAGGGCCTCCAGAATCCAGAGAACAGGCACCTCCACCCAGTCGCCTGTGATGAAGCAGTCTGGAGGAGGCAGAAAGCCCTGTAGCACTGGTACCATGTGGATATGCACCTTCAGGGTCAACCTGACTAACCTGCCTGTCCTGTGCCTAAAGTTTGCCTGTGGTCTTCATTCAGAGGCTATAGAGTGGCCCTGGGGGACAAGGTTCTGGGCCCATTTGGGGTCAATGAGAGTAAGTCTATTAGTTCATAAGACATCCTTATTGACCCATTCTAGAAAGCCTCATGCCCACAGATCATTAACCCAGGAGACATCTATGGCCACAGAGTTGTGGCTTCGGAGAGAGCTACATTTTGCCATGTGTGGATCTCACTGTGTGGCACAGGGAGAGCCCAACATTGGCATACCAGTATAAATGGCTTTTATACGTGCACATCTAATGCACACAGTTGAGGAGGACTGCACTCTCTCATCCTTGATTCCTCCACCATGACGCCCATATCTGTGCCTACCCCGCAGCTGCAGCATCTCAGACATACATGTAGGGTCAGCAGTGACAGGAGCTCACACATAAGCCATAGTGTCACTTGCTCTATTTAATAAAGCAGCAGATTTTGTCTTAGTTACATGTCAGTCATCAAAAATGCCAGTGAGGCTGGGCACAGTGGCTCATGCCAGCAATCCCAGCACTTTGGGAAGCCAAGGTGGGAGGATTGCTTGAGCCCAGGTGTTTGAGACCAGCCTAGACAATATAGTGAGACCTCATCTTACAAAAACATAAAAAAAATTTAGGTAGTCATGGTGGCATGTGCCCATAGTCCCAGTTACTTGGGAGGCTGAGGCTGGAGGATCACTTGAGCCCAGGAGTTTAAGACTGCATTGAACCATGATTGTGCCACTGCACTCCAACCTGGGTGACAGAATGGGACCCTGACTCAAAAAATAAATGCCAATGAAGGATAACAATTTCCTTCAAAAGAAAAAGAAATGTGAAAACGTAAGAATCCAGAAGTCACCCAGGCTCGGTGGCTCATCCTGTAATCCCAGCACTTTGGGAGGCCGAGGCAAGTGGATTGCCTGAGCCCATGGGTTCGAGACTAGCCTGGACAATTTGGTAAGACCTCGTCTCTATAATTAAAAAAAAGTCAGGCATGTGCACCTGTAGTTCTGGCTACTTGGAAGCCTGTGATTTAATAAAGCAGCAGATTTTGTCTTAGTTTTATCCTGTTAGGTAGTTACATGTTAGTTACATGTCAGTCATCCAAAATGCCAGCGAGGCTGGGCACAGTGGCTCATGCCAGTAATCGCAGAACTTTGGGAAGCCAAGGTAGGAGGATTGCTTGAGCCCAGGTGTTTGGAAGGATCGCCAGAGCCCAGCAGGTTGATGCTGGGGTGACTGTGAGTGTGCCACTGCACTCTAGCCTGGGCAACAGAGTGAGACTCCAACTCAAAAGAAAGAAAAAAGAACCCAGAAGTCTTCTGTGCAGGGTGTGGTGTGGTGGTGAAGACAGGGTAGGGACCTGTCCCAGGCAAGGAAGATCTGTCCAGGGCTGCTGGGCACAGGCAGGAAGCTCCCTGAGCTCTGACAGTCCTTAACCCACCCCTCACTCTCACTTCTGGTTTTGTTATTTGCATGATTAACATGTCAGGGAATTAAAAGGGGAGTAGGGGAAGATGTAGTTAGACATGAACAAGGATGCACTTTCCCTGGTGAATGGGGCTTTGTCGGATGACTTGTCCCCTAAGAATGTCTGAGTCAGATCCAGACAAATGGAAGAAATTAGGCTGGGATGTTAGAAGATCTTATGCCTCACCCTGTGGAGTCACATGGGGCTTATTCTGGACATCATTTTCTCTTCCCTCCTCTGGTGTTACTTAAGGCTCCATGTCCTACTCATCTGACCTTATGCTCCTCTCATGGAGCCGCAGGGCCACAGTTGTGTCCACTTGCATCAACCAATATGCTACCTGAGAGAGGCTGGAGCTCAAAACTAACCCTGGGCACGGGGCAAGTCCCAGGCAGTGGCTTAGGCTGTTTTTATCATTTTCCTTGAACCAACAGATGTGTCTGAGTCAAAATAGAAAAGATAGGGAAGAAATTCAGAAGCAGGACATAAGCTGTCCAGCTCGCTGCCACACACTTGAAGTTGTGTTGGGCGCCCACTTGGGGCTGGCAGCTTCCTACCCCATGACCTCACAGTGAGCACAAGAGACAGTGCCCGAGTTCCTGAGGGCCACATGTTCCATCAGGCAGAAGGACGGCAGCAGGATGACAGCAAGTGAGTGCCCAAGACAAGTTACAGAGGGCATGTATTGTGCCAGGAGCCAGGGTCTTGGTGGCAGGCATGTCTGGGTAAAGCTGGAGGTAGGGTGGTCACTGCCACTGTGCCCTTGAGGCCAAGGGGTGGTGGGCTGCTGATATTCTTGGGCCCAGGGTAGTGACCCTCCAGATGGGCATGATATCTAGGGGTGAGGGACAGTTACATGGACGTGTGCTGGGTGGCAGAGGTTGGTGGTAGCTGAAGTCTTCCCATCAGGCTGCTGTGCCTCCCACCTACTTTGCCCTCACCTGGTGGCACAGTCCAGCCTACTGTAACTAGAACCACAGGGTTCTAGGTTTTCTCATTCATGTGCTAAGTGAGAGTAAATCTAATTTCTTAAGCAGTGAAACTATTCCTGCACAAAAGAACCAAGGCTGGATTTCACCAGGAAGGAGCTGAGGCCATCAGGTTTGTACCGGGAGTGAGCCACCTCAGCCTTCTAATTAGCCGGAACCACAGGTGCGCGCTACCACACCTGGCTAATTTTTATTTTATTTTATATTTATTGTATAGATGAGGTCTCGCTAAGTTGCCTGGGCTGGTCTCAAACTCGTGGGCTCAGGCAATCCACTTGCCTCGGCCTCCCAAAGTGCTGGGATTACAGGCTGAGCCACTGAGCCCGGCTGGGAAGAATTCTTATCACATCTGATTTCTAGATGAGGCTTATGATGCTCAAGGACATGAGTGGCTGAGCTTCATCAGGACCCAGAGCCCTTCCTCTTTTCCTTGTGTAGTATGGTTTCGTCTGAGTGAAACTACTTGCATTTCTGCTGTTCCCTATGGAGTAAATTGCCCTGTGCACCTTCACTACATGGAGAACTGGGAAGGTCCTGAGGGACTTAATGGGTTATGATGAGAAACATGAGATGGAAGAGGAAAGGGCAGGAGATGGTGCAGGAAATCCCCAGTGCTGAAATCAGGACCTGGTGGGCACCATGGTGTGACCAGGCTCCCAGGACTGAGTCTCTTGACCCTGATCTTCCTTTCAGGGTGGTCACAGGCTCACCGTCAGGGAGAGAGCAGAAGGGAGATGTATGGACTCTGCACCACAGCTCTGGTCTGGGTGGCTACTGCCCCAGGCAGGGAGACTGAGGTGGCAGCAAATGGGGCCTCAGTACCCCTTGAACTTTCCGGTTATGTTTCAATAGGGTACTTACCTTTCTTTTCAGGCCAGCATGAGTGTGGCTTATGTCACTTTGGTTACCTTGAGATGGGGTGGGTGTCTTATTATGGGAAAGGGGATGCAGGTGGGAGATCTTCTGTTTGGTTCAGTCAGGAGGTGGGAAGGAAAGGCCTTCATGTCACTCAGAACAAACATTGCCTAAACGCTGTCTTTTGCAGCCCATTGTTTTACGAATAAAAGGCAAAGAAAGGAATAATCTATAGCCCTTGAAAGAAAAATGAATAAATGGATAAAGAACTGAAACGCTTAGTTCATGGATGACCAGAGGCCAGTGGGCTTCTTTGAGGGGTTTCCAAGGCTCGAAGTCCTCTTAGGAAAAATGCGCTCAGAGAGGAAGGACACAGTGTACCCGTCCCAGTCTCCAAAGACTGAATAATGAATAGAACTTGCCTACTCAGAAGATGCAGGGATACTATGCCCACACATCTATTCACTCATGCTGTCAGGCACAGCTTGTGTCCATCTGTGCATGTCCTGTTAGTGCCTCATTGGGGTGACACCTGTAGATATGTCCACCTGAGTGTGTCCCTTCATTATGTTCTGTTAGTTTACCTCAATGAGGTGACACCTCATGGACATGATTGACAAGGATGGGAACCTAATGGCAGCCAGGAGAAATCCTTACAGTGTAACTGAGATTTGCCTTTGGTGAGGTGCTAGAAAGATTTGTTTTGTTGATTTTTGGAGCTTCCCAGTCCCAGAATATTGGTCCCACCTCCAGGAAATGCCCTTGGCAATCTGCTGAGAGAGATACAGCCAGGATGAACACCCTTGTGATGGGACAGGTGTGTGAAGGGTTCCAGCAACATGTCCTGCTGTGGGCCTCTCTCTTGTGATGTGCCCCACTGTCCAGCTGCTGTCACCTCTGAGTATGCACTGGGTGGTATTCAAATCTCTACATTGAGGTATCGGTCACTGGATTAATTGCTAACTATATAGGCAAACAGACATCAACACAGATAACCATTTTTCACCTTCGAGGCCCTGTTTCTGTTTAATTATCCTAAAGAGTCATGAACTCTTTTTTTTTTTGAGTTGGAGTCTCACTCTGTCACCCAGACTGGAGTGCAGTGGCTGCTCCCAGCTACCGCGGCCTCGACCTGCTGGGCTCCGGCGATCCTTCCACCTCGGCCTTCCGAGTAGCCGGAATTACAGGCACGCGCTACCATGCCCGGCTGATTTTTTGATTTATTGTAGAGATGAGGGCTCACCAAGTTGCCCAGGCAGGTCTCGAACCCGCGGGCTCAGGCAATCCACTCACCTCAGCCTCCCAAAGCGCGGGATTACAGGCTGAGCCACCCAGCCTGGCTAGATTCATGAACTCTTAAGGCAAGTAGGGATCGTAGAAACTTTACCCTATCATTAAAAAAATGAGGCAACTGTAGTCTGGAATGAAGCGACTTGCCTGAAGTTTGGCAGCAGATTCTAATGTGTTCTAGTCTATTCTTCCAGGCTGGAGCTTTCTTCTTCACCTCATGACCGTGGTCTTGAATACCAGGAAGTAAGGGGAGTCAGATGGAGTGAGGTTATTTAAAGCTCGGGCTGGAATCCAGAATGGCAGGCATGCATCTGGTGAGGAATTTAGATCAGCTATGCAGGTGTAAACCCCACCCTGTTCCTCAGGACTTTAACACATATCCAGCCTAGGCAGACTCACAAGCAGAAAAAAAAAGCCATAAAGATTAGGTGTCTTCTCAGCTAGACTTTAAGTTCAACATCATTCAAGTTAATTTTATGAGCTTATTATTTAGTTTAATGTGAAAGTCTGCTAAAGACAGTTTTAAAAAGTCCCATGCCTCTTTCTTTTATGAATGTAGATGCATTGCTCCTAAATGAAATATTTGCAAATAAAATCCAGTCTTGTATCAAAAGTATAATTCACTGTATTAATGATCTATTGTATGACAAATTTCCCCAAACCTTAGGTGCTTAAATCAGAAGATTGTGATCTTATGGTTTCTGTGGGTCAGGAATTCTTGGCAAGGCCTAACTTTGTTCTCCAGCTCAGCATCTCTCTCTAGGATGCTGTCAGGTGTCAGCTGGATTGCAGCCATCTCAAGGCTCAGCTGGGGCAGGATTTGTTTCCAAGCTCACTCGCCAGATTGGCAGGTGTTGATGGAGTTTCTCATGGCTTTTCACTCAAGGGCCTCAGGTCCTCACTGGCTGTTTCCTGGAGGCCTCTCCCCAGGATAGCTTACAACACAGCAGCCAGCTTCATCAAAATGAACAGGTGGGGGAGACTGAGTTAGAAGTGTATTTGTGAGAAGGGGCATGTCTAGGGAGGAAGATTCAACCTTCTATAACCTAATCCTGGAAGTGACATCCATCATTTTTGCCATAATCTATTTGTTAGAAGGTAGTCACTAGGCAGAGCCCTCATAAAAGGGGAGGAAATTACAGAGGGCATAAATACAAGGAGGTGGGCTCATTAGACCTTTCAGGAGCATACTGACCATACATACTATGATTAGGTATAGTCAATTCTGAGAATTATTAGGACGGTTTAATAACAGACTATTCACACAATCAAATGTTGAAAAGATATTTAATATAACTTAACAGCCATTCCTAATTTTAAAAATGCTCTAAGCAAAATGAGAATAGAATTAAATACCTACCGACAAAACCCCTTTTAGTTAAATTCAAGAGCTACACAGGGATTTCTTAATTACTATTATTTAATATTGTGTTAAACATTCTAGAAAATGCAGCACAATAAAGTAAAAGAAAATATGTGGCATAACATTGGAAAAACAAAAACAAAATACCTCTTTTGTGCTAATGGCATGAATGCAATTAAAAATTTGGTTAGGTGGCTACATACAAAAATAGCTGTATAAAAACCAATAGCTTAAAAACAAAACAAAACAATCCAACCAACAAACAAGAAAAACAATAGCATTTTTATGTATGTATATATATGTCTGTCTATCTATCTATCTATCTATCTATCTATCTATCTATCTATCTATCATCTATCTAGCTATCATCTATCTATATTATTGGCTCTGTTTCTCTGGAAAACTGTGACCGGATATTTGAGCTATTTCCTACTACAGACAGGATAGAGTCTGGTGTTTGAGGTCAGCTAGGTTAGCTGCCAGTTAAAAAAAACCAAATTAATGCTTTTCAACATAACAACATATCGGAGTCCAGAACCCTTATAATATGCAACATACAATGTCCAGTATATAATTAAAAATTACTAGACATAAGAAGAAACAGAAATATGTGACTCATATTAAACAAAAAAGTACATTAATGGATACTTACCCCAAGATGATCCAGGTGTTGGAATTAGCAGACAAAAATGGAAAAACAGCTATATTAACTATGTTCAAGGAAATAAAAGAAATTATCTTGATGAATGAATAGGTAGGCAATCTCAGCTGAGAAATAGAAACTATATATCTCAATGGAAGTTCAAGAAATGAGAAAATACAATATTTGATGAGTTTAACAGCAAATTATGTATGATAGAAGAAAGTAATTGAACTTGAAAATAGTTTTAAAATATAAAAAAATAAAGTCTCAGTGACTAAGGAGGTGCCTTCGTCTAGATATGGTTTATTTGTCACCACTAAAACTCATTTTCAAATTTGATCCCCAATGTGGTAGTTTTAGGAAGTGGGGCCTAACAGAAAAGTGTTTGAGTCGTGGAGTTGAATCCCTCATGAATGACTTGATGCCATTCTCACAGTACAGTGTGGTTTTCACTCTAGCAAGACTGGATTCATTCTCTTAGAAATGAATTGGTTCCCACAAGAGTGGGCTGCTATACAGCTAGGATGACACTTTGGTTTTGCCTCATCACACATGTCTGCTTCTCCTTTGACCTTCTGTGATGTTGGGATGCAGCATGAAAACCCTCAACAGAAGTCGAGCAGATGCAGGCACCTTCCTTCTTGAACTTCTAAGCCCGAAGAGCCCTGAACTAAATAGACCTCTTTTAAAAAAATAAATTATGCCTGAGCCTGCAGGTTCGTGACCAGCCTGGGCAATTTGGTGAGATCTTGTCTCTACAATAAACCAAAAATTAGCTGGGCGTGGTAGTGTGAGCCTGTAATTCCGGTTACTTGGAAGGCTGAGGCGGAAGGATTGCTGGAACCCAGTAGGTCAACGCTGGGGTGGCTATGAGTGTGCCACTGCACTCCAGCCTGGGCAATGGAGTGAGACTCCAACTCAAAAAAATAAAAATAAAAATAAACAAATAAATTACCCAATCTCAGGTACTCTGTTGTGGCAACATTAAATAAACTAAGACATAGGCAATAAAAAAATGTGCAACATACATGTAATTAAAATCTCAGAATGAAATATGTGGGAGAGAGGAAAACATTTGAAGAAAAACTAGCCAGACATTTTCAAATCTAGTGAGAAACACAAATTTACAGATTCAAGAGGTCCATCAAACTTTACACAAGATAAATACAAAGAAAATCATACCTAACAACAAATTATATGAAAAGAAATTAAGAAAACAATCCCATTTGCAATAACATCAAAAATAAAATACTCCGGAGTAAATTTAATCAAGGAAATGAAAGGTTTATGTACTGAAAACTATAAAACATTGATGAATGAAATTGAAAATGACACAAATAAATGGAAATATATTCCTTGTTCATGAATCAGAATAATTAATATTATTAAAATGTCCATACTACTGAAAGTTGTCTACAGATTTAATGCAATTCTTACCCAAAGTCCAACGTCATTCTTCATAGAATTTTGATGAAGCTGGCTGCTGCAGTTCTTACCCAAATTCCAATGTCATACTTCACAGAATTTTGATGAAGCTATCCTGGGGAGAGACCTCCAGGAAACAGCCAGTGAAGACCTGAGGCCCTTGAGTGAAAAACCATGAGAAACTCCATCAATCCCTGCCAATCCAGCGAGTGAGCTTGGAAACAAATCCTGCCCCAGCTGAGCCTTGAGATGGCTGCAATCCAGCTGATACCTGACAGCATCCTTGAGAGAGATGCTGAGCTGGAGAACCCAGTTAGGCCATGCCAACTGTGAACCACAAAAGACCCTGATTAGCCAAAGCAGTCTTGACCCAAAAGACCAAAGCTGGAGACACTACATTGCCAGATTTCAAAATGTATTACAAGGATATAGTAATCAAAACAGCATGGCACTGGCATAAAAACAAATATATTGACCAATGAAATAGGATAGAGAGCCCAGAAATAAATCCTATAAGATCAATTGATTTTCAACAAAGATCTCAAGAACACACAGTGGGAGAAGGACAGTTTCCTCAATAAATGGTGTTGAGAAAACTGTATATTCACATATGGAGGAATGAAAATAAACTCTTATCTCACCCCTTTACAAGTATCAATACAAAATGGGTTAAAGACCTAAGTGGATCTGAAATTATAAAACTACTAGAAGAAAACAGAGGAGAAAAACTCTATGATGTCGGTCTGGGCAGTGATTTCTTGGCTATGACCCCAAAGGCTCAGACAAAAAAAGAAAAAATAGGCAAATGAAAAAGCTTCTGCACAGCAAAGAAGACAATAGAGTACAGAGACAGCCCGTAGACTGGGAAAAATATTTGCAAATCATATATTGCATAAGGGGCTAATTTCCAAAATACACAAGGAACTCAAATCACTTAATAACAAAAAATAAATCTCGATTAAAAACGGCAAAGGACTTGAATAGACATTTCTCAAAAGAAGACATACAAATGGTCAACAGATATATAAAAAAATGCTTAACAGCTCTAGTCATTAGAGAAATACAAGTTAAAACCACAGTGAGATATCTCCTTACAACTGTTAAGACTGTTATCAAAAAGACAAGAGATAAGTGTTGGTGAAGATGTGGAGAAAGGGGAACACTTGTATACTGTTGTTGGTGGGAATGTCAATTCGTGCAGCCATTTTGGGAACCAGTATTGATCTTGCTAAAAAAAACCTAAAAATTGACTTAACATATGATCCATCAATCCCACTACTGGGTATATATGACCAGAGGAATTAAAATCAGTGTGTTGAAGAGATGTCTGCACTTCCATGTTCACTGCTGTATTATTCACAATAGCCAAGAATGGAAACAACTTAAATGTCCATCAATAGATGAATGAATTTTTAAAAATGTAGTATACATACACAATGGAATACTATTGAGTCTTTAAAAAAATCCCAGGAAATTCTGTCATTTGCAATAGCATACATGCATCTCAAGGATCATGTTAAAATAAGCTAGGCACAGAGAGACAAATACTATATAATCTCACTTATTTAATCTATAAAAGTCCAACTCATAGAAGTAGATAGCAGACGGGTGGTTACCAGAAGTTGGAGGTAAGGGGGTGCATGGATAGAGAAAGGGGAGACATTGGTCAATGGTTATAAAGTTTCAGTTAAACAGAAGGTATAAGTTCTGGTGTTCTATTGCACAGCATGGTGATTACAGTTAGTAATAATGCATTATATATTTCAAAATAGCAAAAAGAGAGGATTTTAAGTGTTCTCATCAAAGAAAGGATAAATATTTCAGGTGATGAGTATGCTCATTAGCCTGATTTGATCAGTCCACAATGTATACATGTATCAAAACATCACATCGTACTCCAAAAATATATACAATTGTTATTTGTCAAATAAAAACAAAGTTTTAAAAAAGAAAAGCATATCTAGGTATACATGATCAAACTGCTAAAAAAAATTACATGAAAAGAAAAATTTGAAAGCAGCTAGGGAAAAAATGACACATTCCATACATGGAAACAATCATAAAATAATCACTAACTTTTCCTCAGAGACAGTGCAAGCCAGAAACAGTGAAATGCTGTGTTTAAAGTGCTGGAAGAAGGAAAAACACCTGTCAACTCAGCATTGCATACCCAGAGAAAATATTCTTCAAGAGTGAAGACAAGATAAAAACTGCAAGCAATATGAATCCTGTTAATGGGAGAATGGTTGAAAATAGTACATCCATAACATGGACTGTACTGTTGTGCATCCATTAAAAAGCATGAGTTAGAACTATGTCAGTTGACATAGAAGAAACAGTTTTACGAAAATGGGATAACAAAATCTAATACAGTTATCTATGTGTGTGTGTACGTGTGTGTGCGCGTGTGTGTGCATTTGTAGTGGCATACCGAGGGGGAAGGATAAGCAGTCTGTCCCAGATGTTGACCTTAATTGGGTACATTGTCTGTAGTGAATTTTAAAACAATAGTAAAAATATCTAGAAGTTTGTCTGCTTTGGCTGGGCACGGTGGCTCATCCCTGTTATTCTAGTACTTTGGGAGACTGAGGTGGGAGGATTGCTTAAGCCCAGGAGTTTGAGGCTGCAGTGAGCTATGATTGCGCCACAGCACTCTAGCCTGGGTGACAGAGCAAGACCCTGCCGCTAAGAAAAAAGAAGTTGGTCTGCTTTTTATTATCAGCATGTATCAGCAACTCTAAACAGTGTCAGTGATAAGATACCCTCCCTGCAGGGGTGGCAGCTCCTCTGCTTGTCTTCTAGGTAAGCCACTGCATATTTGCATATGGTTTCTATAAACACAAAAACAAATATGGAAGGACATACAATTGGTTGTTTATCTGGGGATACCTGGGAAGGGGCTGGGGTTGGTATGATGGTGCTGAGGGCAGGGGCAGGGAGAGCAGAGTGGAAAGGGGTCAGCAAAGCAAAAATAGAGGAAGAAACAAAATGGACTGCACTGAGACACAGACACATCAGATGTGAATGGGAGACTTGACAGGCTGCAAGCTGGGACACATCATATCTGAGTGGGAGACTTGACAGGCAACAAGCTGGGGGCAAACCTATATCCCTACTGCATGGACAGATTGTAAGGCAGTGGGAAGTGGGTCTAGGGGACCCACACACCTGTCAGCAGATACCGGGATCTGCAGATAGTTTCTGAATCACAGCTCCCCCCTCAATTAAATCTCAGAACTGCAAAAAGTACAGCCCCCCTCATAGTCCAGCTTCAGAATTGAACAAAGCCAGAGGATCCACATAAGGAAGAACAGGAGATTGAGCAAACAGAAATAAAAGCTACCCCCTACATGCCCAAACAACAGAATTAAAGAAGAGGGGGGAAAAAAACAAAAAAGGAAGGAGGAAAATCTACACAAATGAAGAAAAACCAAAATAAGAATATGGGTCTCACAAAGACCCCTGGAAGGTCAGTCACTGAGAATACAGACTTCAGAACGCAAACAATGAAGAGCCCACAGAATGACTGGTCTCAAAGTACAAACCCAGATATCAAGACATTAATAAAGAGAATAAATAGAATCAAGGAGAGACAAGAGGAAAGACTGAAGGAATTGATAACTGAGATAATAGCAATAAAGAATACAGTGAATGAAATAACAAACTGACAAGCGTGGAAATCATAATTAACCAAGCAGAAGAAAGAACCTCAGAGCTTGAGGACCAAAATATGGAACTAACCCAAATTGTCAAAAACACAGAAAAGAAGCTTAAAAAGAGCAAACCTTCAAGAGATGAGTGATTATTTCAAGAGGCTGAACCTAAGATTAATTGGACTTCCTGAGGCAGAAAGAGAGACAGAGACCATCCTGGAACAAATATTCCATGAAATTATCTAAGAAAACTTCTCTCATCTCATCAGTGATGCGACTATTCAAACATAAGAAATTTGAGAGCCCCTGAAAGATGACAAATGAGTAGACCAACTCCTAATCACATAGTAATTTGCCTACACAAAGTAGATATAAAAGAAAAAATACTAAAGGCAGCAAGAGAAAAAGGTCGGACTACCTACAGGGGAAGACCAATTAGAATAGCAGCAAACTTATCTACAGAAACACTTCAGGTGAGGAGAGCTTGGAGCCCAATCTTCACAGCTCTCAAAGATAGACAATTTCAACCAAGAATTATCTACCCAGCTAAGCTAAGCTTCATCAGTGATGGAGAATAAAATTTTTCTCAGACATTCAATCCCTAAGAGCTTACACTGCCTCCAAATCAGCTCTACAAAATGGAATGCACTAAAAAAATCCTCAACAGTATCGTGATATAAAGACATACACACAGTTATTGAAAATCATATCTGCATACATATAAATAAAGGGACATCTAAAAAAGAAAATTAAAAGAAGCTCTTTAAAAGATCTAGGCTGGTCTTGGTGGCTCAGCCTGTAATCCTGGCACTTTGGGAGGCCAAGGTGAGTGAATTGCCTGAGCCTGTGGGTTCAAGACCAGTCTGGGCAACTTGACGAGACCTCGTCTCCAATAAAATAACAAAAAAAAATAGCCAGATGTGGTAGTGCATGCCTGTGGTTCTGGTTACTTGGAAGACTGAGGCAGAAGGATTTCCAGAGCCCAGCAGATTGGTGCTGGGGTAGCTGTGACTGTGCCACTGCACTCCAGCCTGGGTGACAGAGTGAAACTCCAACTCAAAAAACCCCAACAACTCTAGATACTCTTTCAGAAAAACACACTTTCCCAGTGAGTTCAGGAGGCTTAGATACCCCTGAAGCTCATTTGTGGCTCCAGCCCTGGAGGTGAGCATCTCTGCTGTGACCTTGAACTTGTCTGACTTACAATATTATGTCTTTGTGTGGAGCAGTGGAAATCTCTGAATTTGGCCAGAAGACATGGGTTAGAATCTTGTCTTTGCAGCTCACTGTCTATAACCTTGAGCAGCATCCACCTCCCTTATCTGAGAGACAGTTTTTCTGTCTGTGAATGAAAAGTCCCCTCACAGAGCGGCTTTGGGTCTCATGAAGTGGATAGCACGTGTGAGTTTCCCACCAAGTGACTCTCTGTGCATGTCATAAGCAAATTCAGAACATCTAAGAGTGATGTCTGGCCCCACCCTGGACTTCCTCAGCTAGAGTCTGAGGGGGCAGCCCAGGCAGATTCTTTTACAAGTTTTATATATCAGGTGTTTGACAAAAGCTAGTTGGATATGAATTTGGCCACATCTCCGATGATCTAGGAACTGGGGTGTCTGCTAGAGATCCATAAACAACTCCTGGTATAAACACTTCAAACTATGGTGATGCCCATTGCACGACTGGTTGTCAAGGTTGACAAGACTAGTTTGTTAACACTTACTTGACAGGCAGTGGAGCCTCTCTAAATTTTTCTTCAGTCCTGTAATTCTCTCATTCTTTCTTCAAATTTCCTTTCTCTGTCTATTTTCTCTCTTTCTCCCCCCCATCCATTTAATCTTTTATTTTCTTTTTTTCCCGTTTTCTTTGCCCTTCATCTTTAGTTGCCTCTAAGTGTTTATTGTATGTATCTTAAAAGTTTACCTTTTTTTTTTTTTTTAGAGACAGGGTCTTGCTGTTGCCCAGGCTAGGGCACAGAGGTGCAATCATAACTCAAGTGATCTTCCCACCTCAGCCTCCCAAATAGCTGGGACTACAGGCATGTGCCACCACACCCCGTTAATTTATTTTTATTTTTTGTAGAGACGAGATCTCACTATGTTGCCTAGGCTGGTCTTGAACTCCTGACCTCAATTGAGCAGAGTAAGGATAATCTCTTGCCTTGGCCTCCCAAAGTGCTGGGGTTACAAGTAGGTGCCACCATGCCTCCTGGCAGATTTTCTCTCTTAATCATCTGCTTGGGTTAGACAAATCCTAAGCTTCTGCCTCCCTGATGCATCACAGAAACCCTCTTTTGTTATGCTTGCTATAGGAGTGAATAGAGGAATTTGAGTGTGAAGGCTTAGGTATCGCTAACCTTCAACAGGTCCTACCATTTTTTTATGTGCATTTGGGGACAAGGGGAGGTACTGGGCCCTATGCTGAGTGCCGTGTCTCAGCTCACTGGACCCTACAGGGAGACTGGGAGGAAAGGGTCCCTGAGATATGGGGACTGGACTCCATGTCTGAGCCATCACTCAGCTCTTTCCTGTGTGCTACTGGTTTACCTGCTGGGAAATTCCAGGAGGAGCAAGGCTGGGTCCTGTGAGGGCATGTCCGACTTTGGGACACTAACTCACACACTCCTGGCTCTGGCCAGAGTCAGGCTGCAAGTCCAGCTGGGGGGAGGAGGGGGCAAGCCGCCTCATGGACATGTCACACCATGGCCCAAAAATCCATCCATTAACTTAAAAATGAAGTTAATGGATGGATTTAGAGTCAATAATATTCAGTGATAATATTCTTGCTATACCCCTATAGCAAGAGTAACAAATCACAGAAACAAAGAACAGACTACCATATGATTCCACTCATAAGCAGAACTTGAAAAATTATTATACTCTAAGAAAGGGATTGGCAATAGTGGGAGACTGTCGGGAGGGGTGGGATTGGCAGTTGAGGGAAACTTTTAGGGGAGTGAGGGACAACCTCATCAGCAAGGGTACCTTCATAATCAATGTTTGTATACCTAACCCTGAATTATACCCCATGTCTTTGTAATTTAAAAAAGACCATGCTTTTTAACCAACCTCCTCCAAATACTCTATCAATCAAAGCACCCTAATTCTTAATCACCAATTACTAGGGTTCTGACAGTTTCTCTGTATTACCCTTGCTCACCTCGAGAATGTGGAAGAAAATTCTTTCAAACCAGAAGTCCATTCTACCACTGTAATACCACCTTTCTCTGTCTTGAGAAGTGCTGCTTTCCTTTTCAATCAAATTCAAATATAAAAATCCAACAATGTACATTATGTATAATGTGTATAATTATCTTAGTGCTGTGGTGTTGAGTGGACCTCTCTTACTAACTTATACATGACACACTAGGACATTGTCAAATGTCAGCATCCATTATAAATTATAAAGTACAAGCATTTCCTTCAGCATCTATTTTTTCTCAATCAATTAGGAATTGTGCAATTGTCCATTTAAATCACCTTTAAAAGAAAATTCTGCAGAAAATTTGTATTTTCCACAAGTGTCCTCTTTGTGTAGTTTTGTGAGACTTTGTATTTTTACTCAACTAATGATTTTCAAAAGTCATCAAGAAAAGAGTAGACCTCTGTGCATTGCACATCTTAATATGTATCTTACACAGTGTTTTATTTTACATTATTGCAGATGTCATCCAGCGTTAGAGGACCATGGTACGTATTCTGAAATTACTCACTTACTAGAAGGACAAAGTTGCTGGCTTTTGTGTATACAACTTGATTTGGGTATCTGTTGGGAAGGAACATTACTAGTTTCATGAGAGGAAATTATTTTGCAAGGATAGAACTGTGGCCAGAGTGTATCCTATGAATGCCATCCTAGAAGATACTCTATTGCTTAATTTACAAACATTTTGGAATTTGTGGCTATCTTACTATTATTCATTTACAGTTTATAAATGGAAATTAGATGACCCAGTGGCCACCTTTGAGTCCTCTTTTATCTTAAGGTAACCACTGTGACTTCATTAGCCTTAGTTCAGACTTCTCTAGGATTGGACTATTGTTAAGAGAATTAGTCAGTATGTATTCCTCAATGTCTGGCTAATTCTGCTTCCTTAATGTAAGATTTAGCCATGTTATTAAGAGTAATTGTAGTTCTTTCATATTATTTTTGTATAGTATTTCACCTTACTCATATACTATAATTTATCTATACTGTAATTTATCTAATACCTATTGCTGATGGACACATATGAAGTTTTTGTAGTATTGGCTATCAAAATGAGGCTGTATTGAATAATAGGGGCATCTGATTCTGTTGAGTAGATTGTTAGAAGGGTGCATACATATATAACTTTCATAAACAATCCCAACTTTCTCCAAAATTTTTGCACCAATTTATGCTCTTTAGCAGTGTACAAGAATAGCCATTTCTCCAAATACTTGTAGAGTTTTGGTTTTATCTGTCTTTAAATTTATATTATTTTGGTTAGTCTTTCATTAGTATAGTCTTTTACTGGTAAAATTTAACAAAGAAACAACTGCATGTTATTCCAAGAATGTTAATTACCATAATCAAATTCAGCAGCACATGATTAGGTATCCAGATACCTAGATGACTTGTGCTTCTCTAGTGGAGCAAAGTAAGGAAGAGAGAGACCCTTAGCAGTTGGAGCGGGTTGAAACAGAGATTCAGCCACAACTCACAGAAATATAGTGGAACAGTCAGCACAGAGAAGAGAGAATGTGCTGCCTGTGTGTGAGCCAGGAGACCTCACACCCCTTGTCAAGTATCATCAGATACAGTAGGTCTGGATACAGGGAAAAAGAGAGTACAGAAAATTTGTAACTGGGAGCTACTGCCACAGACTTAGTAGTTTCCCTGAACCTCATGGGACTCAAGTCCCACACAGGAAATGGCCTGGGTAGTACACAGCTGTGTGTCTCCAGAGCCCACTGGGAGCTGTGCAGTCATTGGAGCTCTGAACAACTCTGGCTGAGCCATCCCCCAAGAACTTGACCACAACAGGCTGTTTTCTGCAGACAGCTCCAGGCCAGGAGGAGACATCTGATGTCTTCATTTTCCCCAAATGCAAATTCTGTTACTGCTGGAAGTTTCTGCTTGGGACAAGCTGCAGTAGGAGACCCTGTACATAAATAAGCCTTTTTGAGTTTTGAGTATGGAATGTCTGTAGCAAGGAAAGTGGAGCTGAGAGGAACCTCGTTTCCCTACATGAACACTTCTGAATAACAGAGAGCTCTGCCATTTCTGCAGCACTGCCTCAGTGGTCAGGTGACCCCTTCCCCTCCTGTATCACAATGAGGGAGCCAATCTTGTGCACTGGTGGGGATGTGGAATGCAGACCAATCAGTCATAGTCCATGGGAAAGACCTCGCCTCTGAATGAGCCTTTGAGTCCTGAACATGGATAGCCTCTGGCAAGGGAGGAAGGCTGGGAGGAACCCACTGCCCCAGCAGCCCCTCTCCCCATGTGAATTCTTTTGTACAATACAGATGGCCCTCATTCCTGCAGCATTGCCACAGAGGCCAAAGGAATCCTCACTCCTCCCATTTCCCACTGGAGTAGCCCATGGTGCCCAGAAGTGGGGAGCTGGATTGTGGTCTAAACTGACCTAGTCCTCCCCTAACAGCTTTCTCTCCCTCAACTTCCTTGAAAGCCCAGTATGGGCAAGGAAATTTGGGAGGCTTCATAGACCCACTCTTTGCCCAGGTTATCTGTGTATTTTTCTATGTCAACAAAGGCCAAGAAGAAAACCTATAGCCACCATTGCAGCTGGTTGTCTTCTGCAAGTGCCACCTCCTGGTTTGGGTCAACTTGCACAGCCCATTATAACATATGAGGCAATAATATAGCCCTTGAGGAGGTCTTTCCCAGACCTTAGTGAACACCAATCCTCAAGCCACCCTGGCCACTCAGGAGGACCTCAGCCCCTGCCTGTACCCAGTACAGCACCACCACCACAACTGGCAATTGAGAAAGCCATGGCACCGAAGCTACATACAACTAAGGAAACATTCCAGAGTTTACATAATGTCTATGAAATTTGGCTAGACATTGCCAAATCCCCCTCCATATGTGCTGAATCTTGCTTTTCTAGAGAAAATGTAAAAGAGGGCTTGTTTCTGTGTACACTCATATTATGATATTTGAAAATTTGAATTTTTGCCTCTGCTAAGTGAGAAGTGGCATCTCAGTACGGTTTCTCCTTTTAGGGTGTGGTTAGGAGTCATTTCTCTTCATTTATTATTATTTTTGACCTCCTTGTTCATTTACCTAGCATGTTTACATAGAAGGGTTCATGGTCTTCTATTCCCTATTTTTAGAAATTTGTTATAAAGCATACTAAACCCTTATTTATATAAGATGAACATGTTAATTTTCTCAGTGTGCCATATATATTTTTAGTTTGTTGTTAAACTTTATGCCAAACAAAAGTTTTTATTTCTATACATTTAAATTCATTCATATGTTTCAGGGTTTCTTCTAACATTTTTAAATGACTGTGATCACTTTACAAAAATCAGTAAAATATTGACAAGGAACAGCCAATGTCAGTTGAAACAAGAGTTCTATTTCCCATTAAATATTTATTTTCTATTTTGCTTATCTTCTTTTGTTCCAGATAATTCTTAAGAACCTTGTGAATGTGTCAGTATGGATTCTGATTTATTTTTCAATTTGTAAAAGGAAGACCCCAAGCTGACTAATGAAGGTGATGCATCCTTGAAGAAAAACCTGGGAACACATATGAGAAGCCTTCCAGAAGACTTTAGGGAAATATCCACACCAGCCTGCTTTTGACTGGGATGGTTTTTATCTAGTGCTATTTTGTCTGAAGAGTGGCCTGAGTCATTGAGAGCATTTATTTAGCAAATAATAATTGTATTGAGTTTTACTTGTATTGTTTTTATTTCAAAAGTTGTTGAAAATTGTATCAATAAAATAACTATAAATTTGAATTTTTCCTTTTAATGAATTTTGAATCCATATAGAAAGAGAAAGAATTGATCATTTAAAAAGTCTGTAAAAAAACCTTATCCATTTATGTGAGTTGAAAGCATTAGGTCTAAAGTCTTTTTCTCACAGCTCTTCAGGAAGATTGGCTTCCTTTACACTTGCTGTGTGCAAGTTCCAGGGATTTCTGTTTGAAAGAATGTCCCTTCCAACTCTGCCTACACCTTATATACAAAGTAGTGCCTTAAAACTTTTTTTCTTTCACCTTTTTCAAGACTTTGAAAACAACCAAAAAATCTAAACAGGTGGTAGGAGTGGGAGGGATCTGGTAATACCTGCTGTGATTTTTTTTAAGTTAATCTAACAAATTTTCAATTTACCTAATTCCACTGCCAACCCCATTGGAACTGATGTCTGAAACCCGAAAACTGGTAGGAAACTAGAGGAGTGGTCAGCTTGACTCAGTACTACCTAACATTGCCATCCTCAGAAAGCAAAACAAAGCTCATGTAACTGCACACCTTACCATAGTCAGAGGTGTCAGAGAGCTTCTCCAGAGGGTCCTCCAAAGAGACTGGTGACCAGCTCTCCTTAGAATTCACCCATCACCAGATCCCCTTAGAATTCAAATAACCAGATCCCCTGCAGGCACCCACAGTACAGCTAATTTGTGACAGCCTCATAGGGCAGCTAGACCCAGAAGAGTTACAGGATGACAATAAATGGTGTTAATGTCCATAATCAAATGTTGCAATAGTTACAGAGCTTTATGAATTTATTAGAACCTTATGCTCCAACCAGCCAACATCTTGGATCTATCCCAAAGGCAGATGGACAAAATTATAAAATAATTCATGTGAAAGCACATTTGTTGAAGCATTGAGACATTTCAAATGTACTTCTAAACTCAAATGGCCTTAGTCACATTTTTTATAATATGGGGAATATGGAAACCACCTAAATGTCTATCTTTCAACTAAAGAAAGGGTAGACAAAAGGTTTTCTGTACATCTGGTTGAATATTACTCAACCATGTAAAAAAATGACCTTGTTACACTTGCAACAATAAGGAAGAACCCGAAATCATCATGTCCAGTGAATGAAGTCAGATACAAAGTTATACATTCCATGATTCCATTTATTATAGGCAAATCTATACAGATATAATATAAATGACTGATTTTCAGGGATGGCAGAGAGTTAGAATATCAAATGACTTATAGATATGTAGTTCCTTTGGGTGATTAAATAAGAGTCTTGATTTGCACAATATTGTTAATATACTACAATCACTAAGGTACACTTTAATGAATTTTATAGTATTTGAGCTGTATCTCAATTAAAAATGAACATTACTTGGTGAGCTCTGGTAGAGATTGTGCATCTCATCATGAGACAGTCAACTGTACATGTGCATAGATGTACATGTTACTCACTGGTTTCCTGAGAGAACCTGGGTTAGGAAAGTGGGAGAGGACAAGATTCTGGCTTCTCCACTCAAGAGCAGTGATTGAGAGTCAAGGATGCCTTCAAACCCCTATTTCCCAAAGTGTTTCCACCAAGATTCTTGCACGGGGAATCCCAGGCACTGAACATGACCAACTCTGGGAACAAAACACTGAAGAGCTGAGGAGGAGACATGGAGATGAGAGGAGAGACCTACAGAGTGCTGGCTTCCATCACTACTAGCCCCTTCATTGATGCTAGAGGAGGCTGTGGGACAGAAACAGAAAAGCAAGCTCAGCTCCATGATGTCTTGTAGCATCATGAACACATGGTCACTTATATGTAAAAACTCAATAGCTGTGACCTGGCCAGGTGAGTATCCTTGGGAGTGGAGTTCATTTGCATGAAATCCCCACCCTACAGAGTGTTAGGAGTTAGAATGAGAGTTGTGGGGCTAAACCTGTGAAGCAGTCTGGAAGAGCAAAGATACCATGGCCTAGGCTCCTTTCCTGCTCACACTTCTGCTCACTGCTCATGTCAGGGGAACTTTCTAGAATCGGGGTATATAGGGGAGACAACACTGAACCTTCATGCTCCTTTCTCCTCTTTTGACTTTTTGGTCTCTCACTTGTTTTCAGGAGCTGTTTCCCAGGCTGTGGTGACTCAAGATCTTTCCGTGTCCATGGCTCCCGGGGGATGTCACTGTCTCACTTGTGACTCCAGGGCTGGGGCTTTCACTTCCAGCAACTATGCCTGCTGGGGTCAACAGAACCTGACCAGGATTCCCAAGGTGTAACAGGTGATACCAGCAGCTGGGTCCCAGAGGTCCCACCTGATTCTTAGGTTCCCTGCTTGGAGACAAGGCGGTCATCAACATAATGGGCCCCAGACCAAGGACGAGGGTATGACTGTGCTCTGTGGCACAGCAATCATCTCCACAGTGACAGACGCAGATGACAACGTGAGGCACACACACCCTGCTCAGCCTCACCCTTTGCTCCTTGTGTCCCCATGTTCTTCACATAGAAGCTACATCTGCCTAGTATGGGTCCAGGAGGTTTCTTATACAGAAAATATCAAGCACTATAATATCAGAAAAGTTTTATTTTTTACTTATTTTATAATAACAATGTTATCTTCAGAACACTATTATTTTCTAAAACAATTGGGTAATGAAAATACGTAAAAGGCATTCAAATTGAAAAGGAAGAATTAAAAAACTATATTGACAGGTGCCTTCATGTTTTTGAGGAGGAAGGCTCAATAAATCTCAACTTTTAATACCATACTAAGTGAACTACAGATTCAATGTAGTCCCCATCAGAATTCCAAAAGCCACTCTTTTGATGCTTTTTATTTTCCTGTGTAAAAGCTTTTCAGTTTGTTGAGGTCCCACTTGTCTATCTTAGCTTTTATGGCATTTTGTTTTGGGAACTTGGGCATGAATTCATTCATTTCCTACTTCAATGTGCATAAGGGTGCTTCCTACATTTTCTTCTAGGATTTTCATAGTTTGAAGTTTTATGTTGAAGTCTTTGATCCGTTTAGAGTGATTTTTGTATCTGGTGATAGGTCGGGATCCTGTTTCATTCTTCTGCATGTGGTCAGTCAGTTTTCTGACCATGATTTGCTATATATGGTTTCCTTTCCCCAGTGGTTGTTATAGGTGGCTTTGTCAAAGATGTGTTGGTTGAGTTTTTGCTTCTGGAATCTGTGCCCTATTCCATTGGTCCATGTGCCTATTCTTGTACCAATACATGGCTGTTTTGTTTACTGTAGCCTTGTAGTAAAGTTTAAAGTCTGGAAGTATGATACCACCCACTTTGTTCCTTTTGCTGAGGATTGTTTTGACTATTTGTTCTCTTTTGTGTTTCCAGATGAATTTCTGTATTGTTGTTTCCAGGTCTGAGAAAAATGATGTTGGTAATTTGATGGATAATGCATTGAATTTGTAGATTGCCTTGGGTAGTATGGACAACCCACAGAAACAGAAAAAAATATTTTCAAATTATATATGTGACAAAGGCCTAACATCAAGGAATCTACAAGGAACTAAAATGAAATGAGAGGAAAAAAGCGAAGAAACCCATTAAAAAAATGAGGAAAGGATATGAATAGACACTCCTCAGAAGACATACAAGTGAGCAGCAGATACATGAAGAAATACTCAGCCTTACTAATCATCAGATAAATGCAAATCAAAACTACAGTGAAATACCACCTAACTCCAGTAAGGACGGCAATAATTAATAAATAAAAAAAACAAACAAAAAACCAAAACCAGATGATGGCATGGGTGCAGAGAAAAGAGAATGCTTTTTACACTGATGGTGGGAGGGCAAACCATTTCAACCTCTATGGAAAGCAGTGTGGCAATAC
>CAUYQG010218285.1:0-22713 GCA_963574415.1 Tarsius wallacei
TTTTAACTTGGCCTCCTTTGTTTACCCCTTACGCCTTATTATACTCTTTTTGAATTCCCAAATACAAATAAGGGGCCTGGGTGGCCCTGAGCCTTTGGGGGGGGGGGGGCTCTGGAAGTTATCTATGAACAACACACTTACAGTTATTTTAAAGTGTTGTCTCCTGCTCCCAGCATTAATAACAGGAAAGACTGCTTCACCAGGGTCCTTGTGGGGTTGATAAAGGCGATTCAAGGGGGCAAAAAAGAACCCAAAGCAATGTCTGCACGGGTCTGTAGTGCTGACCTGGTCCTCATGGGCGCACGGCATAGACCAGAACTGGCTTCCCTGAAGCCCCCTCTCGGCTCTGCTGCCGCTTGTGCCCCCAAACAGCTGCAGAGGTGTGATAGGTTTCCTAGCTGGGCCCAGCTTGCTTGTAATTCCTTACAGACAAAAGGCAGCGGGTGGAGCCCGCAACAGGGTCTGGCCGGCAGGTCAATGGGAGCACAAGGCTGCTGGGAGGCCATCCGTGCACCCCGCACACAGGCGGATGGCTACCTTGCCATTCTGTGTGCGTGTCCTCAGTTTGCATTTCTTAGTTTTTAACTACAAAAACTTAAGATGGAAGATTTTTTTATAACACAACATGAGTAGTCAAAGCTTGCAGAGCAGGAAACAATAAGTTCACTGAAATCAAGTTGAGATTTAGGACAGAAGAAACCACTTAAGAATTGTCTTGAAGGATGTCCAAATGAAATTCTCTCACAGCACAGAAAGAACAAAAAATACTATAAATCTATTTCTCTCCGTTTAAACACACACCGGGAAGCCACAAGAACCCCCTTCCCTCTATGATTCCTGGTACAGGAATGGTGAGGTTGCAACAAAAAACACGATTTGTTTCTTTCAAAAGCCAATGCATTCATTTCAAGAGGTATAATTTAATATCACACCCCACAGGAGTCACATTAAACCCCTCCATAGGATCTCTCCCGACCCTTACTTACTCAGGAGCTTATCACGGCTTTGGGCTAAAAAGGCCAAAATATTGAATTAAATGAGGCCACTGCAAACCCAAAGTCACCTTGAACAGCCACTCCCGGATGTGGGATGGGGGTTCAGATGGTCAGAGGCTAGGGGGTGCCTGTCCATCAGGGTCAAGACTAAGGGAATGTCATATTTGTGAGAGGATGTGTGTGACAGTGGGCTTGTGAGTTGTGTCTGCAAACATTTGTGAGAGCGTATGTGGCTGTGAGATGGCATGTTTGTGAGTGGATGTGCATTTGTGAATGGATGTTTGTGTTTGAGTCAATGTGTGACAGTGTACTCACAATGTATTGAAAGTGTGCATGCCCACAGCCCCTTCTGTCCCAGAGGCCCAGCCTCCCAAGGAACCATATGCTTCCAATTAGCAGCATCTCGCATGGGAGCTCAGAAGGCTCGTCCTGGGGCAGCTTCTGAGCAGCCGGCAGGCGGAGCAGGCCGCCCCAGTTCTGCTTCACCGAGGCCGTGGCCGCCCCTGGCCAGCATGCTTTCACAGCGATGGGGCAGTACACAAAGAGCCCTCTCTCCTGAGCCAGCCGCTGGAGCCTGGTCCTTCCCAGACCATAAACCTGCCTGTGAGGACGTTCAGAAATAGTCCGCCCGCACTCACACACGCATGTGCAAAGGCTGGAATTCCATTTGCTATAAAGTTTTATTTTATTTTGCTTGGAAGGAGAGTGAGGGGGAGAAGAAGAGTCCTGACCTAATTTGTTCTGGGGCACAATACTCTACTTCATGCAGAGGTATACACCTGTACACAAGTCCTCATGAGCTATGGTGGGTGTTCTGCACATCTGGGTACCAACCCACCTAAAGCTGTACACTGGACCCAGCTCAGGAGCACACACCTGGGGTCACACTCAGGCCACCTCAATGAAGCCAGATCCAGCAATCCCAGGGTGGGCCTCACCCCTCTTTATTATAACTTCTAATTAATGCTGATGTTGTTCAAGTGCGTAGCACAATGTCTGGCACATATTAGGCACTTAATATAAATTAGTTAAATGAATCAATCAAAATTAGACTTAAGAAGTGATCTAGTACTTATGAGAAGGAATTGGAAACAGGCGCTGTGTGAAAGATTCTAAACCTCAAGGAAAGATGTGGGCTCAGGGGACCTCTGGGTAACCCAGGCGCTTTGGCACGGAATGTCCAACAATATTGACTTCAGGTTGCTTCTTCTGAACCCCCTGTATTTCTCAAGTCTTTTTTTTTGAGATGGTGAGAGCCCTTGGGTTCTAATTATCGTCAGTGGAGACCAGACGGGGTGTGAATGCCTCCCTTCTACAAGAACTAGGTTTCCAGAGTGACTTACTGCGACCAGCAGGGGAAAGGAATGTCCCAGGCAGAGACTTAGGGGGGCTCCACTGAGCCTCGGCTGAGCCTTGGCAGGGGAGGGGGTGTCTCCCGGCAGGACTTTCTCGAAAGAAGCAAGGCACTGCAGCAGGGATGTTGGTGCTTTTGTTTCAGGGCCCTTGGAGCTGCTTTATAACTCGGAGGAAACATTGACACCAACCCTGTAAATGCTAGTTCACAGAAAGGGCATTTTTAATAAGAAAAGATAAAAACAATTTGAAGGCCCCACAATTTAAGTTGTCTGACGACATAACTTCAAGTAAAGTGAGTATGTGATTAAAACATCTTGATTTCACACCATTCAGAGGACAGAGGAGGCTTCGACAAAAGCAAGGAGACAAGAACCCTGGAGTGTCTCGGCTGCTACAAACGGCGGCCCCGCTCCAGCCGGCGGGGACCACGCCGTGGCGGCAGGGGTCGCAGGGCGCCGGGCGGTCCTCGCCCTTCCCGGAGGGCGCAGCGTGGCCTCCGCGCGGGGCAAGCGCCGCTCAGGCGTTGGGGTTGGTCCGCATGAGCTCCACGTCGGCCTGCACCATCTCCCGCACCAGCTCCTGCACCAGACGCGGGGCGTTAGCGGGCTCGCCCGCCGGGGTGGCGGCCCGGAGAGCCCCCGCTCCCCACCCGCGCCGCCCTCCGCCCCGCGCTTCTCTCCCCGCCCCCGGCCTCGGGCCCCGCGGGCGCCCGGCTGTCCTTGCCGCCCGGCTCGCAGTGCGCGGGGCGCGCCGCGAGATACTCACATCAAACGCGACCCGGGGCTTCCAGTTCAGCTTCTGCTTCGCTTTGGTGCAGTCTCCCTGCAGAAAGTCCTGGGGAGGGAGGGAGATGCGGCGGCGTGGGGCGGGGTACCGAGACCTGGCCGCCGCCTGCCCGCCGTGGGGCCCGCGCGCTCCTTGGGGCTCGAGGCTCCCGGCCCCCTCCTCCCGGTCCCCGCCGGGCACGTTCGGGCGCAGCTACCAGAGCCGAACGCCGCGAAGGTCGCGGTGGAGAGTGCGCGGCGCCGGCGCCCGAGGACCCTGGCTGCGATCCGGCCCCAGCTCGCCCACTGCCTCCGCCAGGTCGCCTCCCTCTCCCCACCGCGTCCCGGGACTCTTAATGGCTTTTTTTTCTTTTCATAAAGTTGTCGGGAACGCTACAGTGAGAACTGTTTTGAATTACTGCGCTTCTCAGGCTGGGGGTGGAGAGGTGAGGGGAAGGCGTAGATCACCAGGCGCCCACGCCCCCCGCCCGCCGCGGGGAAGGGCGCGCCCGGGCACCCACAGCCTCCGGCCCCGTGGGGACCGGCATGAAGGCGCGGGCGCCAGGGAGCGAGGACTCCGCAGTCGGCGGCGGGCAGCGGCGCGCCCCCTTTCCGACGCGGCAGCGGGTGCTCGTTCCAGGCGAGTCCTCCCGGCTCCGGGCTTTCCTGACCCACAGGGCCGGCGGTCACGAAACGAAACTGGCGTCTCATCTTATCCGACGGGGCCTTATCAAAATATGAAAAAAGTAGGCCACGGACTCTCGGACCTGCGGCCCAGCTGTACCCAGCAGGGAAGGAAGCACACCCCAGGGCTTCCTGAGAGTTCTCAGGAGACAAGGGCAGTTCATTTCCACCCACTTCCAGACTTTCTCAGAAGGAAGGCTGGTTAAATACAGCCGAGAGTAGAAGAAACTTAGACCGCGCCTCCGCCCTCATTCACCAGTGTCTTGCCTACAGCTCTCTGAAAACCGGCTGAGATGAGAATTGAGATGGGAACTTCAAGTGGAGTTGAAAAAAGAAGGGAGGAAAGGAAGAAAACCTTTGAGATACATCATTTTAAAAAGTGAGATACATATTTAGCTCTTCTGTAGATAAATCGAGTAGTGCATAAGATGTGCATGTTCAAAATAAACGAGAATGTAAGGCAGTATGAAGATGGCTAATCGCTAAGGGTGATCAATACGCGATTAAGAAAGACACTCTACTTCAGCCACACGCAATATAAAGGACATCCTAAAGCCAGTTACATCGTGTGCAAGTAACAGACAAGCTGCAACTGAAAACTTCTCCCACTTATTTTCTTCAGACTCCTCTGAAATCTGGCAGGCAAGAGGAGTTTATTCTGGATTTAGGATGGGAAAGGTCAGGAGGGCAGGGATGGGACCTTTTTGCCTTCCCACCTGATGCTCACCTTCTCTGAGTCTCTCACCATTCCATGGCTGTCTGGATGCCACCAGTGTCCGTGCAGCCGGTTTGAAATTGCCGAGTCTGGCAGAGGACATGCCGTGACTCTCATTTGCAATCATGCATCATTACTTTTTCAAAGGCTTTGCATTTCACAATACACTAAAGTACCGGTTTCCTCCCCAGAGTGTTAATAACAGTGAAACAAGTTATTTCTGCTGGCCCTAAAAGTCCATGTACAGATTCTTCAGGAAAAGTAGGATGTAAACATTAGTAATTAGCAATTTAACATAGCACCACATGGAGACAGCAATATAAGGGGGAAAAACAAGGTTATTTCTCTTTCCCTAAATAAGCTTGCATACTCTTCTCCAATGCTTGAGTTTTCCGATACATGTCACACAAAGATCTTCATTCTTTCCCCAGAGGAAGCTATGCAGTGTGAAGTCATGAAGCCCGTTTCTCCCTTCCTCAATCTATAGCAGCTACACGGCTTGGAGAAACACGCTTATTGTTTAATCACATAACACCAGCTGTAAATCAACCAGCACAGCACAGAATGCAATTCATGGCTGTGAACTTATAGTTAGCAAACCCTAAAACCCAGGTTGGCTTCAAATAATCATAGTAGGCTTGGGAAAGGGAGTTTTGTATTTAATTATGTTTCCTGTATTTTTCTACAAGTAGCTCATAATATAAAAACAACTAGGGAACTACAATTAAGGAGAAAGAAAAATGGTTTTCAAAAGCTTAGAAACAGACATTGCTACCATGCACTGTAAAAGTATTTCATTGAAACCAGAGACGCACCCAGTTAAAGTCCCCAATTTAGTTTTGAGGCCAGCTCCTACCCTGCAGTCTAGCAGCTTCCTTTAACCTTCTGCCAAGGCTCTGTCTCTCTGAAACTTAATTAGACCAAGAGACCTTGGGAAGGAAAAGGATGAGGTCCCATCAGAGCTCAATAGCAGCTCTCTCTGCCAGCTGCTCATGTGCTGACATCTGGGCTGGGCTGTATGCTTGCGCCCCAGTCAGCTTTTAAGAAAAGATTAAGGGCATCCCAGCTTGTTTTACACTGAACTGCTCCTGGAGGAATGTCTTACTTCTTCCCATTGTGGCATTTATAGAAAAGATATACTTCTGGTTCATCTTGCAAGGTTCTGGGCCCAGGCATAGAAAGGCAGCACAGGGCAGGCCTGTGTGGGAGAGTGCACGCAGCTCTAGAGGATGAGTCTATACTTCTCTAAGGAAGGCTTCCTCTGGTCTCAGCAGTCAGAGGGTGGAGGCTGGACCATCACAAGGAAGGGGGCAATGGGATGGGAGAGGGGAGCCAAAGGACCAATCTATGTTTGTTTGCAACTGAACTCTTTCTTGGAAACCTCTAAACTGCCACAATTACCTCCACTAGGGTGTGGTCAGCTCCCGAGGACCATAGGGAAGAATGGGTTTGTCTGCTGTGTGCTCTTCTTCGTTTTTGACAGTTGGTTCCTTTGTTATTTAGGCCTTGAGCCATAGCATGACAACGGGGGCAAAAGCAGAATTAAAGTGATGATTTTGTGTAGAGTTTCCAAAAAGGACTTTGTGCACTGGGTGGTCTGGAGCTTTTCTTGAAAAAAGAGACAATAAAGCTCTGAGAAAAATTTAAAGCATTTCTATGTGAATATGACATTTCCTGAATTCTGGCTTCTGGTGTCTTCACTGTTTTCATTGCTATTCCTTAGGTGAACTATACGGTTTCAATATGTAATTTATTATTGTCAAATTCAATTAGTTTTAACTGAGCATTTTACAGCAGCAAAGCAGCATGAGCAAGGAGAAAACGTTGGTGTCCAGACACCCTCTTCATCTGTCTCTGCCTCGAAAACTGCTGTGTATTTGGCTGGTCTTTAGAAGTTGTCCCTCAGCTGCCCCATCCAGGTGGGACCCTGAAAGGCTCACCCGACTGCCAGGGTGTGGACAGCAGCACGAAGGAAGGCATGCTTGACTGCAGCCGTTCCTCAGGCCTTCCTGGTGTATGTTCTTGTTACAGTGCACTGATAAAGAGCCAGACCAAATCCTGGAAAAGTCATTAAGTCCGTTCCTGAGCCCACAGTAGTTAATGCAAAATCCAGAAAAGGAGAGACCATACTGTGCCATTATCGTCCGCCCTAACTATAGTTCCCTTTCCTCAAATCACTTCCATCAAGATAACAATACACCTTTAAACTGGCTAGTTTCCCTACCTTCTCCCAATCTTATTTTGATTGTTCTGTAATACACTACATTGCTGTGATGCTCCATTCCCACATCATGTTCTCTAAAATCCTTGTGAGGATTTTTATTAAATAGCTTTTATCACACAGAGTAGTTTTTCAAAGTTCACAGTCTCATTTATTTCTTTCCCTTTTTTCACTGAGTTTGCTTTGGGAAACTATTATTTAGTTCAGACTATATGTTGGATGACACATTTCCTCAGCAGGTCTGCTTATAAGGTTTGCAAAGCATATCTGTTTAGGTGGAGAAACACGTTAAGAGCATGTGATCTTTTTGGCGGGAGGCTGTCAAATTTCTAAAGTACATCTTGGAAGAAACCAACTCTTGAGTTCTGTAAATAGGAGTAGGTACATGGAGAGGGATGTTAATACAGAAAGCCAAGACTGATGAAAGCCCCAGTGCAACATCTTTGGGAATTTTAGACATGGAGCTGTGAGTGGCACTCAGTATTCATTTTTTTTCTTTTTACTTGTCTTGGAAAAGCAACATTGAGGAATCACTCAGGTTCCAAGGGAATAAAAGAATGCCAATGAATTTGGTTCTTGATCTAACTTTATACTAATGCAGGGTGAGTAGGAAAGCTTGACTCTTGGAGTAATGCTTCTCTTTAGAAAGAGCTGCTAAAACCCAACAACAACAATAACATCTTCAGGAAAAAGTTTTAAAGTTGCACAGACTATTCAAGTTAAGATTCAAGATAGGCGTTAAGTGTAAGACTGGGGAAAAAACAAAACCGTCTGAAAGCTCCCCTGGAAAATTTGCAATATACTCTCTCTCTTATTGGATGAAGTTTAAACTCTTACATCCTCACACATTATCCTCTGGTTTAATCCTTCCCAAAGATGGAGCAAATGTCAGAGCAGTAAAACAAAACAAAACAAAACAAAAAACACCATGGCATTAGAACTGGTGGTGAATGTTTCCCTTCCCTCCTTCCTTCACTGCTGTGTATCAGCACAAATTGAAGTTGAATCCAGGCTTCTCCTTTAATGACAAGGGGTGATAAGAGACAAGAAGAAAACAGCAGGCCGTCTGGTCTGCTCAGGAAGTGGGACTTGACGGGACTGTCCATCAGCAGGGACTGACAGCCTTAGGGAAATTGAGTCAGTCAGCACTGGCCTGGGGAGCACCAACAGGGATAGGAAGAGGCAAGGGAGCTGGACGGAGCAAGCAGGCCCATCTTTGGTCACCCCACAGTGGTCACCGTGGGGCAATCAACACAGGGCAGCACAGCACATATGCCTGAGACTACAACCACCAGCAGACACTCCCAATGTCACCACTATCACCTCTGCTGGTGGCCTTGCCCATGAGCCCTGTCCTCCTGGAGCATGCCTAGGGGGTGGTTAGGATCCTGGGACCTCCCCTCACTGATGCCCATTTTTTGGGCAGGGGACCACTTATTCTCAATGGATAGAATGTGCCATTTGGGATCAGCAGCTATGAAGAACTAAGAAACAGAGGGAAACACATGAACCCATCTACATGTCCAGGGAGGAAGTCCAGCCAGCATAGCACTGCTTGCTTGGAAAGTGAAGGAGAGCACTGTTCCTCTTCTGTGTCTTCCTGTCAATAAGGCATAACATGGTTAAATAAAGAAATAAATAGTATTCACTTTGTAAAAGAAGCACTTAATGGCATTTATAGTGTAACCTATATAGATGCATATTTTTTTAAAGATACAGTTGGCATAAAATAAAAAGTGCAGTTAGGCAAAAAGGGCTCTATAAGCTACACAGACAGCACAATTATTTAGGGGAAATACAGAATTTAAGTATATTAATTCCCCTTTAAACAGAGTTTTAATAAATACTCTGAGGTCAGGTGTTGTGGCTCATTCTTGTAATCCCAGTACTTTGAAAGCCTGAGGGGGTTGGATTTCTTGAGCCCAGGAGTTTGAGGCTGCTGTGAGCTATGATTGCGCCACTGCACTCCAGCCTGGGCAACAAAGTGAGCCTCTGTGTCTACAAAAGAAAAGAAAAGTAAAAAGAAAGGAAAAGAAAAGAAAAATACGCTGGAGAAAGTCTTTTCTAGCAGATGTGCTCGGCTGTGCGGAGAAGAGAGCCATTATCCCCTTTGCTCTGTGGGATGAACCACAGTGTTCCATGCAGCTCATACCACCCTGAAGCATGCTCCATTTCCCAGACAGCAACCAGAGGTTGCCCACTGACTGCCCAGCCTTTGACTGGGGTAGAGGGGCAGGGTGCCCCCAGTGTGGGTTCACCTTCAGGTGAACCTGCCTGTCCTTGCCCAACTCTGCACGACTGTAAGATCTGCCTTGTTCAACCACGGGCCGTGTGAAGCAGCTGGGCAGGGAGAGCATTTCTCAGCTGTGCCAGTAGCTTTTGGGGAGTTGCCCACTCACAGGTAGGTGTCTATGAGGTTGCTTTAGATGAAATAAGTATATAAATAGTTTTGCATCATACATATTTTGAAGCATTCTCTACACCTGTTCTACATCTATAATTACAATTGTAGAATTACTTTTTTTGCTAGCTTTATTTCTTGATCCCTGGTGCTTTCAGTAGCATCAGGGAGAGCTCGGTTAATTATCATAACTGGAGGGCTCTTGGTTCTGATTACTTCCCTGATCTCCTCTCTGACCAGCTGATGGGGCGGGGGGGGGGGGGGGGGGGGGGGGGGGTGAGAGAGGGGGTTTGGCGTGGGCAAATTAAATAAAGGGGAGTGTTTTTTTGGTTTGTTTTGTGTGGTTGTTTTTGTGTTTTTTTTTCTTTTTTTGCCCCGCCGTGGGGGGGGGGGGGGGTGTGTGGCTGACTCATAGCTGTATTGCAGGGGCCATTTAATGAAAGGGAGATGAGATTGTTGGTGACCTCAGCATTCCAGGCTTCAAAGCCAGCTCCATCTTCGTCAGAAATTACTGGTTACTGTTAATAACTGGATCTAGGGTGTAAAGATTTTCCATGCTGGTAGGAGGTTGCACAAGCCCTGAGGACAGGAGATAAAGCACCTTTAAGTGGACTGATTAGGAACTGTTGTGACATTGTTGGCAAGTGGCAGCCTGGACACAGAAGGCAGGCTGCTGTGCTTTTGCCACTTAGTACTTTCTGTTCGCAAAGCACTTCATCGACATCAGCTAATTAAACCTCAATACACAACCAAGATGCAACTTAAGAGATCTTGTATCTATTGCAGGTGGCCTCTTTTCTAGAGATGAAAGTTCTATACAAAGTATCTTGGAGGTAAAAGGCAAACTCTGTCATCTGACTTATCTTTACCCTGGGCCTCCTCATCCCAGAAGGCTGATCTAGGCCATGGGGGATCCTGAATTGCACAAGATGACGGTTATTTTCCTTAAGCTTATTTCCTTCTAGTTTGTTAGGAAATATACCCATCTCTTAGAAACGGCCCCTCTCCCTGCTTTTTTTCCAACTTATGTAGTATCTTAGGTCCTCCAATTTGAGAAACCTAACTTTAATAATCCATTCACCTATCCCTCCCTCTTCCCAACACAAATAGAAATGATATAACAGAGTCAATCAAACATACATCCACAAATTCATTCAAACATCAGTTCCCTCAGTCACTTATCAAGAAACTCTAGGACTAATCAGGTGCCTGACCATATCCAAATTCTTGCTTTTTGGCTGTTTAGGCATTTCTATGTTTGAGGAAAAACTAAGACAATTACTATGACATTTGTAAGTTTTTTTGAAGGGTATGGAGAAAAGATGAGCATCACAATGAATCTTTAGGTTTTCTGGAATTCCATTATCCATTAATTTGGCTTCTTATTACCATAGGAAAAAGGTTAAGAGAGTTGTACCAGGCCACCGGGTATCTACACTACACTACCTAGCATTCTTTCTTCCTTTAATATCTGTATCAGAGAAAGAGAGTCTTAAACCCGAACATATCTGCAGAGATATTTTAGCAAATGACTTTGACGAATATCATAAAGCCATTTAGTGGTACGGTTCTGGACTAGGAGGCAGGATTTCTGATTCTTGATCCGGCAATCATAATGTAATCATAATGCTCGCTATGACAAAACCCTCTGTAGAATATGCTGTAAACAATACCCTTTATGTACATTAAGTTGAGTGGCAAAGAGAGCTCTAGGTAGTAAACATATGGGGATATTAACATATTCCAATACTGGATGGATACCATTGTGCCTAGGCACAGAGAGCGAGGGGGAGGGGAGCCCATGACCACGAGGCTGAGGAAGGACAAAGAGGCAGAGGTGCTAGCCTCCTGGGTGGGTCCTGCTATGGGGCCTAGGCTTTTCCCAGTAAGCCATGTGGTCATGAGACTCTGCTGTCCAGCCATACCTACTGGGCCTAGCACACCTGCAACCTTCAGGCTACCTTGGAAAGCTGGCTAGTTGGAAAGTTTACTTTTCTGGTTCTAGTTTTTGAAAGTATGGGGCTAACTATAAACTGACACTTGGCTATGTGTTTTTACAATGCAGATGAGTTGTTTTTGTCTTTCATGCCCCATCTAATGCATAACCCCTCCCGCTGAAACGTCCACCATCCTTTGATGTGTTTGGACCATTCCACATGGTATCCGGCCACTGCCACAGGGTGAGGTGTGGGCTACTATGGGGAGAGTCAAGACTACCTCCAGCTGGCCCTGACAGACTAGGGACCACCAGAGGCCAGAGGCAAGGACCTGGCCAAGCTACTTGGAAACTGTTAGGCTGTGCAGTGGAAGGGCTGCCCCTCTTCTGGCCAAATGAGCACACATTCAGCCTCCGAGGACCACTGAGATGGGGCCCCATCTTTTGCTTCCTTCTAGTGTAGTGAAGCTAGAACCCTGAACTCCCCTGGCTGGCTGAGACCCCCTCCTGTTTTCCCACTGGTTCTCAAGAAGATGGGACACAGCACTCAAACTTGTTTGAGCTTTTTAAACATTTTTGTCATACTGTGTGTGTGCTGTATGCGTGTTTGTGTCTGTATGTGTGTGTATGTATTGTCTCTCATTCTCTGTGTCCATGTGTGCTGCTCAAAAGCCCACTCATCTACAGAAAAATAATCCATGTGACTCTGTCCTTTACCAGCCTAGCACATACAGTATGGAGTCTGGGCTCTGCTCTGAGCCGCTGGAAGGTTCTAAGTGCTGGGACATTCACTGTGATGGACATGTTCAAAGATGATGGTGGATGTGGCACTAGATTAGAGTGAGGGGCACGAGTGGGAGAGGAGACAAGTTAAGAGACTCTGGCCACAGATGCGGTGAGAGACATGGCAACGCAAAGGCATGGGTGAACTCAGGATGATTTTGCAGGGAGAGCAGAAAAGGCCTTGCTGAGGAATTGGAAGTGGGTTGAGGGAAAAAGGGTTCACAGAGAACTCCTAGGATTTCAGCTAGAATGAGAACTTTTTATTGCTTTCAAAGATGTTATGTGAATTTACAATGCTATAAGCAAAGTCCTCCTAGCACCAGAGAGTGACCTTTCACTACATACAGCCTTGCAGTATCATATGGGATCTCCCTCCTAAGAAAGCCTCTCATTTTCATGATTATATAGCAAGGACCCTTTCAAAAGATCATTTTTCTATTACCTACACTCTCTCATATCACTTCATGGAACATCCTTTCTTGTTCTGAGTCTTGGTTTGATGCCAAAGCCCCTCAGCTGAGGAAGTCTGCCTAATTCCGAGAAAGAAGCTGCGTTTCCACATGTTCTGGCTTTGCTCGTGTGAAAGGAAGGCTGGGGGAAGACAGCTCACCCCCTTCTGTGACCTTGGCTCACGGGACAAGCGAGGAAAGGGTTAAGGCAAGCTGCATCCACCCTGCACCACCAACACAGCTCACTTTCATCCTCTGGCTGAGGCAGGAGGAAGCACTAGAGGGGGCCTTTCACATGACATCATAAAAGCCTGATTTATCGCCAGCCACCAAACATCTAGAAAATCATAACATCCTTTCAGGAAAACGCAGTGGAAAATAATCAGGCTGACTTTGATGGGCGCTTTAGTGGGGACTCCGAGTATGATACCCTGTGCAGTGACCCCTGGCAGGTGCTTTGTTTGCCCCGGGGCAGGCCTCCTTGACAAGGTCCAGTGTCTATGCTGTGTATGGCCCACGGCGGAGTGTGGCTACCATGTCCTCGAATAAAATGAGTTTGGCTTGTGTTCTGCCAGCTTGCATAAAATAACACTTCGGTGGACATCCAAATGCTTTGGAAGTGATAGCTCCTCCTAAATGTGAAGAATGATTGGTTACAGGAATAGAAAACTCCCACTTTGCACACAGTCCACCACCACTCCAGGAGGCTGGGCCTTGCCTCCTGCACCATGTCCTCACCAGGCACTTGTCCTAGGTAGAATTTCTAGAGTTATGTGCCACTGTGACAATGTTTCTCATAACAAAGGGGGCTAAGAGATGACAGAAAAGAGAAGCCCCAAAATACCAGGGGAAAGAAAGGTACAAGTTCCTCCTGCCACAGGACTCTGTCCTAGGAATGCTGCCATGTCTCTGCTGCTTCTCTTGCTCAGTCATTTGGTAAAACCACTGAACAGGAACCTCTTCTTTGATGTGCACAATGTGCTCTGCAAATAAACATAGGAAAGAGCAACAAGGACAGCCTAGAGCCTCCAAATCTGCCACATTAATTCTACAAAAGCCTGCTGTGTAGAAAGGCCTATCTGCAAAATCACGCCCACTCTGAAGGTCTTGGGATTCCTGAGCTGTATGGAAGACAGACGTTATGAAGATCACGCCAGGGCTGACAAAGGCCTAGTCTGGGTTTGAAGGTGGCAAAAATGAACACTTACACTCAGTTCAAAGTGACTGTTACTTTATTTTAGTGGGTGGCATGAAGATTATCCACAGGATGACCAAAGACTCAAGTGAGTGGACACAGCCACCAACACCTCTCTGGCTATCATGAAGGTTCCTAGAAAGGTGGTGCTGATGCAGCCCCTGTGAAGGGACAAACCCCCAGGCCAGAGAGCTCAGAACCTGACATGACACCATCAGACTAGGAAAGGCCACCCACTGCCACACAAGCAGCCCTTATCATGCCACCTTTCTGTTCCTGCAAGTTTGATTTCTCAACTACATCAGTGGGCTCCAGAAGAACTGCCCATGCCTATCCTCCCAACATTTTGTGTGGGGAACAAGAATGACAGGGAAGGCAACAGGGAGGAGAGGAAGGCTGGGCCTGGCTCTGCCACACAAGCTCTGAACTCTCGCTGCACATGAGGGAATGCTGGGACTAGAAAAATTTGCAGGCCCTTCTCCACACTGCTGCTTGCCATCCTGCTAGATTTTCTGGTGCTCACACAGTGCTCCTGGCCTGCATTTGTGCCTTGGGGACCCTGTGCTGTGTCTCCTCTGGGCCTGCTTTTGTGCCTTGGGGACCCTGTACTGTGACTCCTCTGGGCCTGCTTTTGTGCCTTGGGGACCCTGCACTGTGTCTCCCAGCCTCAGGCTAGTCATTGCTCCACAGCAGCTGCAGCATAGCACACAGGACTTGGGTTCTGCTCCAGTTGGGCTAGGTCAGGTTTGTTCTGGGCACTGAGTTTAAGTCCACCTGGGCAGTCAGGGGAGCTAGGTGACTAAGCACACAGTCGGGTGGCAGAGGATGGTAGAGAGGCCTCTCCTGGCTGTGGTTTCCCTGCACCCTGCTGGGTATGGTTTCTACAGGCATTTCACCTGAGCCATGCAGCTGTGTAGTGCCTCCTGGCCAGCTCCATGCAGACAACACTGTGAGGAGGCTGGACCTGGAGGGTGGAGGCTTGATGTGTGGGTTCTGTAGTGCTGGTAAGCCCAGAGGGCATGACTGCTTCAACCTGTCCCCCACAAAAGCATACCTGGGTATCTGAGGAACTGTCACCTATGACAAGTCAGACTCCCTGGGTGCCTTACTGCCTGGGTGAAGCATGTCACTGAAACACTTGCATAATAAATCAATAGTGGCTAAAGGGGAGGGAAGCCAATTCCCCACCAATGCAAATCACAATCAAATGGCTTGACCCACTGGAAACTGCTGTGGGGTTGAGAGGCTTCTACTTGGCACTCATAGGGAGGTTCCTTCTCAGTGGGCCAGTGAGCCCCCCTCTCCACAGCTGTTCAGGAAGGGCTCTCAATTGCTTTAGGGATGGGGTACCTGGGGATCCTTCTGAGCCAACAGCAATGTGTATTTATGGGGTCCTCCTTTGTGTTGGGAACTAACAGCACTTTGCATACTCCCTCTCACTGAGCCTTCCAATAATCCTATGAGGCAAGTAAGGAAACGGAGGCACCAGTGAGTAGGTAACTTGCTCAGTGCCACTCCAAGGTTAGAGCCTGGATTCAATCTTGTCTGACCAAAGACTAGGTTGCCAGTGCATTGATGCAGTGCATTGACCTCCTCTGGGGTCTCTCCATAGTGTAGTGGGCCTGTGGTTAGAAAACCAAGATGCAAAGCCATGCACGTGCTCCAAGCAGGTGCTCCTGAGGAGCTGGTGTGGACCCTGGAGAAGAAGAGCCTGTCAGAACTTGGAGAGAAGGAAGAGAATATGCGTTCCCTCTACAGAGTCCAGAGACCAGAAGCTGCTGGTTATCCACCTGTGCAGATGAGACCAGAGCAGAGATAGGAGTGGAAGTCTGAGAGTCAGAAGAAAGGGGGCGTAAGAGAGAAATGAGCACAAGGCTTCTTCATGTCACAGCCACCCTGTGACAAAGCCTGGGCTTTAGAGCAAAAAGAATTCCCCTGTTTTCCTGTCACCGGAGATGAACAGTTTTAAGGAGGGAACCCTTGCTGAAGATAAAGTGTCTTTGGATATGATGAGTGCTCCCCTCTCAAAGATGACCTTCACTCAACTCCTCAAGTGCCATCAGGAATGGTTGAGACACTGGCTTTCTATTTATGTGCAATTAAAACACAGATGTGTGGCCACTGGCCTGCAGAGCATTCTTTTCTATCTGTGCCCCCTACACTATGAGGTCAAGAGACTCCCAGTGGACTTCCTCTGGCAGAACTGGGCTTTGAGGCAACTTCAAGAAACTGCTTTCTAGGATGGCAAGAAATACTGATAGCTGACTGACATGGGAACTCTGGAGTCTGGTAAACTTCCAAGGGGCATTTGCTCAGTGCCTGTCCGTTTTAGAACACTTTTTTTTTGAGTTGGAGTCTCACTCTGTCACCCAGGCTGCAGTGGCATGCTCATGGCCAATGCAGCCTCGACCTGCTGGGCTCAGGTGATCCTTGTGCTTCAACCTTCCCAGTAGCTGGAACTACAGGCATGTGCCACCATGCCTGGCTAATATTTTTTTTATTTATTGTAGAGATGAGAACTCCTTATGTTGCCCAGGCTGGTCTCGAACCCCTGGGCTCAGGCAATGCTCTCACCTCGACCTCCCAAAGTGCTCGGATTACAGGTGTGAGCCACCATGCCCGGTCGAGAACACTCTTTTCTATGAAAGGAGCTCAACTCATAGAATTAAAAAGAACTGTCTGGGTCTTCCTTATGCCAACACCATGGCTACTAACAGAAATACAACGATTCCTTAGTGCGGGTCTTTCCAGCTCCCAGGGTCTGTCTTCAGTCACCTGGTCCCAGATATGAGTAGTGAGAGATTGGAGAGCATGAGACTCAAGCCTTAACCATATCCACTTAGTTCGTGAGTTTGGATAGTGAGAGTTCAGAAAGAAAGGGTTACCTCAAATGATTACCACCACAGTAATGGCAGTAAAGATAGTAATTGTTATCACAAACAACAGTTGAGTAGCATTTATGAGAAAAGGATCTTGCAATCAATGTTCTCCATTCAGTCCCAGTAATATTCATTCATTCATGCACTCCACAGCCGTGGACACCTGGCCCCCAGAAGCTCAAGGTGAGTGGTGGAAGATGACTTCTGAGGCATGCACGTGTCTAGGGGAGGAACAGAGTACAGGCTAGCAGAGGAGGTGGCTGGATGCACAAAGGCATAAGGAGAGGCCACCACTCAGGGAAGGACAGTGGGGGAGGGAAGTGGCCTCACTTGTGGCCTTCATGGAGTGCCATGTTAACTATGCCACAAAAGCACTTGCAGGAACTGATACTGAATGACTTGTCTAGCATTGTTCCACTGGGACACAGTGGGACACAGGAGGGGCTCATAGCTCAGTGAGGCCAGGGTACTGGGGAAAGACTTCTCAGAGAAGATATTCCCAGTGCTGGGCCGTGAGGAATGAGCAAGAGGTGAGAGTGCAAAGTGTAAGGATAAGGCTCTCCAGATAGACGGTGCTCAAGGGCATGGCTGTTGAAGAACCCCGTAAAAACTGCAGGGTTGGGTATGGCTGTTGGGGGGGGGGAGAATGGAGTTTGCTCTCTTGTGAGCATGGACTCAGCATGCTCTTTAGAGTTGGTTCTAAGCTAGATCCCAGCTCTGCCATGTACTTCTTGGGTGCCCTGAACCTTGCTGGGCCTCAGTTTCATCATTTAGAAACCTCTTTAATTCAATCTACCAATGATAAAGACCAGAGACCATCAGATACCTGATGTTGGGTAGGTACTTAGTAAATAGCAGCTACTGTTAGGGCAGTCAGTGGCAGCTCTTCCAGGGACCAGTGAATCCAGTTAAACCCTTTGGTGGACTGGCCCAAGGCTCCCTACATCAGACATCACTTCTGTCTAGCCATCTGCAGCCCACTTTCCTCACACAGTTGTCCCTGATGGCCTGGAATATCCTCTTCATGTGTTTAAATCATACATACCCACATAAAAGCACATGGGATTCAGGAGTGCAAAGACTCAAGCTGACATTCTATGTTTGTCATTCACCAGCTGTCTCAGTGTCCTTGTGTGTGCCACATCTGCAGGTGCCATAAGGATTGGTGTGTCATGCACCTGTCTCAGAGAAGGCCCTCCACACGCTTGAGCTCCTCCCCTCGGGTCTCTCTTTGAGCCTCAGCCACTTCCTAGCCCCCTGCTCACTCTGACCTCCTCCTCTGCTCTCTGTGACTGACCCCGTGCCTATGGCATGTATCAGATGTGGCTATGCCTTCTAGGTGACTGGGAGATAACATATTTATTGTGAGCTGCAGGTAGGCTGCCTCTGACCACATGAACTATGCCTCTGCATCTCCACAGTACTGTCCAGGGCTGCTGACCTGGTGGCTGATGAGGCAGACAGGTAGTTCATGTTCCACTTGGGGGCACTGGCAGTAAACAAGCAAGCAAGGAAAATCCAGGTAGTTCCATGGGCTAAAATGAAAATAAAACTGGAGCCGGGCTCGGTGGCTCAGCCTATAATCCCGCGCCTTGGGAGGCTGAGGTGAGTGGATTGCCTGAGCCCGCGGGTTCGAGACCCGCCTGGGCAAGCGAGACCTCATCTCTACAATAAATCAAAAAAATTAGCTGGGCGTGGTAACGCGCGCCTGTAATTCCAGCTACTTGGAAGGCTGAGGCGGAGGGATCGCCAGAGCCCAGCAGGTCGAGGCTGCGGTGGCCGGGAGCGGCCACTGCACTCTAGCCTGGGTGACAGAGTGAGACTCCAACTCAAAAAAAAAAAAAAAAGAAAAGAAAACTGGGTAAATGGGGGACAGGAATGCTAGCAAGGTACTGTCTAGGTAGGTTCAATTGAAGGCTGGAGGAGCTTTTTCCCAGGGGAAAGTCTTCCAGATGGAGGGGGCCGACTAGGCTGGGGCCCTGAGGGGCCAGTTGGCCATAAACCTGAGTTCCAGAATGACCTGTAGGGTTGGGGCAAGAGAAGTTGTTAAGGTTACAGTGACTCCAGGCTAAAATAATGACTTCTGGCTTCACTGAGAAAGATACCTGTATACATTTCTTCCTCTTGGTACTCATCAGTCCCTCTGCCTGCAGGTGGTCTTTGGCATTTCCTTGGGGAATGTGGTAGCTGCCCAAATGCTGATGATGGTTGGACCCATTCTGGAGTGTCCTGGTAGATGCTGTCTCTATCAGGAGTTCCAAAGCCCAGAAGGCCTAAGGGGAACCTCTGGGGCTCATGAGGTCCTCATTCACTCTTGAGCACCCCAGACTTTCTAGGGGACACAAGTCAGGGGCTGATATTATGTTCCTTGGGGACAACCTATGTCACTGTCACCAAGTTACCAAAGACAAGTGGAGAGAAATGTGCCCTGCCAGTTGATGGCACTCAGATAGATGTGGGGACACAGCCTGGGTAATGGGACAGAGGAGGCCTTTCAGGAGAAACATTTATCTTCTTCCTGTCAAAGGAGGGAAGCGCCTTGTGGAAGGTCAGGATGCTGTGCTGCCCAGCAAGTGCCTGCCTGACCCAAGCCTGTGGCAGAACCTGAAAGGCCACTTTGATCCTTATCAGGTGACTCAGTGCTCAACACCGGGAAGGGTGGAGTGTGAGGCAGGCACAGAGGCAGACATGGAGAACCGTAGCCGGCCCAGGCAGGCTTGGGGCTCGCCTCTGAGCATCATCTGGCAGCCAGTTGCCCACAGCTCATTTGTCTCTGTGATTTCTCTCCTAACCTTCTCCCTCTCTCCTTTCCTTCTGAAAGATTCTACTCACTTAAAGTATAGGCATTTAAATACTGGTCAACCTTCTGCTGGACATCTTTTGTCCCCGTGTACCCGTCTGGCCCACCTCCATAAGAGGGAACATGCACCCCGACAACTCAGCATACTTCTTTCCTCACACAATGAAAGCTCACTAGGAAGTTCCTCAGAACCCAAAGCCTTTCTTTTACCAGCTCCCTTGGGATTTCCGTGCCTGCTGGTATCTAGCTCAGAAGTGAGGCCACTGGAAATATACCCGGAGGAACTCAAATCATTCTACAAAAAAAGATACCTGCACATGCACATTTATTGCAGCACTATTCACAATAGCAAAAACATGGAACCAACTGTGCTGCCCATCGAAACTGGACTGGATAAAAAAAAGTGGTACATATACATGATGGAATATTATGCAGCCATAAGGAAAGACAAACATAAGGACTTTGCAGCAACTTGGATGGATTTAGAGTCTATAATACTCAGTGATCTAGCTCAGAAACAAAGAACAGAGTACCCCATGTTCTCACTCATAAACGGACCCTGAACATTTACCATAATACTATAAGAAAGGGATTGGCAGTAGCGGGATCCTGTCAGGGCGGGGGTAGGGGGCCGATAGGAGGGACGGACACAACATCAATAAGGATACTGGATCTCAAATCAGGCAAAGTGGGGACCAAAGGGAGGCCCAAACTTTACCTGTATGATGATCACTTGTATATCTAATCCTGAATTGTACCCTACATCTTAAAAAAAAAAAGAAGTGTGAGCCCACAGTGCTCTCCCGTCACTTAGACCTCTCCACCAGGAATCATGGTCTCCAGATACTGGTGGGAGGTGGCAAGCATCATTTCCCTTGAAAGCTGGATAGTTCAGTCTTTAAACCTAGCCCAAAGCCATCATCAGTTCTATAACCGTTATTCTGGCCTACCTGAACATTTTGGTTTTGTTGGGAGAAAATGAATTCCTCCTTCAAAATCCTCCCTTCATCTAAGGTGAAAGTCAACCTGGCCTTTGTCCTTTGGGCTGGAGAAAGGGGTTTCATGGTGACCATTATCCTGAGTTGTAAGTGGAGTGTGCTTATTCATCCTTATGAATAAACAGAGACATGGGGTCATATTGTTACTTAACAAAACTTGTCTTCATTATCTGTTTCTTGTGTCTTTGTGAACAGCCATAGGTGGTCACCTGTGCTGGCCCCATCCAGGAGGAGATACATTGGGCCCAGAAGCTTTGTCTCTCAGAGTCCAACAGGAAGTCAGCAGCTCCCAGGATGTGACTCAAAGCCTTGCACCAAACAGCTGGGCCTCTCACAAACTCCCCAGGCTTTTCCTCCTCACAGAGCTTCTCCTGTTTGAAATAGCTGCTCATGGGGACTCTTTGGGGACTTTAAAGCACCCCCAGCTTTAAAGGGTGACACACAAGCACACAGAAAATTCTAATTTCAAAGTGTTGTAAAATTTTGTTTAAAAAAAATAAAAAATAAAAGTGACAGATACATAATGAGTGTCTGCTGATGAGGAAGGGTGTCTGGCAGAGCTGGCTGATATTTCCTTTTTTTTTTTTTTTCTTATCTAGCCGCTTTTCTCCTGCTCAGTCTCCTCAGAGAAATCGGCAATTCTCAGAACATTCTGTGGAGCTGGTGGGGTCCTCGGCTAGACAGAATGAGCCAGAATCTTTGAGGGGGCCCAAAGAAAGGGCATCCTAGAATCACTTCCTCAGACCAGAAGCATGCTGAGGGCAGGGATAGTGTCTTACTTAGCATTATGTCTTGGGGACCTGGCCCATCTTGGAGAACACACAGGCATTATAAGGAACAATAGCCTTCTCCTAAAACAAAACCCAACTGCCCAGGGTGCAGTGGAACACGTCCATGCCCCAACCATCCCTTAGGCTCTCACTGCAATAAGTCTCATTTCAAGTGGCTCCCAAGACGCTATCCCTCCCTTGGCTCCCCTTGGCATAAATGAGGCAAGTGAAATCCCTAAAAGTTCTTTTAACAGAGTAGAATGTGGTTACCAGAGGCTTGGGTGGTTGAGGGTGGGAGAAGGGGAGATGTTGGTCTAAGGATACTTATTTACAGTTAGGAGAAAAAAGTCTAGAATAGGCAAATATATTAGAGACAGAAAGTAGGCAAATAATGGCCTGGGGGCTGGGGTGGGTGGCTTGGGGGAGGGTAGGTGCACGGGGGTGGGGGAAGAAACTGGGAATAACTGCTGATGATCATGGCGTTTCTTTCTGGGGTGATGAACTTGGCTCTACGACTGACTGTGATGATGGTCGCACAACTCTGTGAACATATTAAAAATCACTGATTGTACATGTTAGTGGGTAAGTTGTATGTTATGTGAATTTTATCTCAATAAAACTGTTAAAAAATAAATAAATAAAATTGAAAATCTCCTCCCACTCCCTCCCTCAAAGTCCTTTAAAATTAGATGAAACAAAGGAGAAAAACAGTCTGAAAGCAAACACTTTCTAGAGATCAAGTCTGCCCCCCAACTCCCTCGCTGACTTGTTCCCAGGGCTTGAAGCCCTCATCCAACTCTGGCTGTCCCCAGACACCTCCCCGCCAAGCCCTGAGCCCTGATCCTGTTATAGACATCAAGCCGAGTCCTGGGCCTACTCTCTCCAAGGAACTGAGAACCTGCACATTCCTCACCTTGGCTCCTGTACCCAGCCTGCAGCTGCCAGGCTGAGGATGTATTTTTCTCTCAGGG
This sequence comes from Tarsius wallacei, assembly GCA_963574415.1. Lineage (NCBI taxonomy): Eukaryota > Metazoa > Chordata > Mammalia > Primates > Tarsiidae > Tarsius > Tarsius wallacei. Next base: position 21,918 of record CAUYQG010218285.1, read on the forward strand.
ACCCACCTCAGGAAGGTCTTCCTCCTCCAGGTGAGACCCTGGATCCCATCTGAGGGAATGACTGGACGGTGGCCCTTCTGTGCCAGTGCCCACCACTGCAGTTGTGACTCAGGGCCTGTCAGCTGAACTGCAGACTGCAACCTCAATGCCCCTGTATGGGCATTCGAACCTGCCCTCCACTCGACCCCAAACCTTCCTGCCTTCTCACTTTTTCTGTGAACAGGCCCACACATAGGGCAGCTGAGCTGAACTCCCTAAAAGCTCAAAGCTCTGACACCAGGGTCCTCTGCTTCTGCCTTTCTCACTACCTTGCTCTTCATCTTTCCTTCCTCGGGTTCCCCACTTGAAATTCTCTCCACTTTAAAAGATGAAATGAGCCAGGCTCGGTGGCTCAGCCTGTAATTCCCCGCTTTGGGAGGCTGAGGTGAGTGGATTGCCTGAGCCCGCGGGTTCGAGACCTGCCTGGGCAACTTGGCGAGACCTCATCTCTACAATAAATCAAAAAATTAGCCGGGCGTGGTAGCGTGCACCTGTAGTTCCAGCTACTCGGAAGGCTGAGGTGGAAGGATCGCCGGAGCCCAGCAGTTCGAGGCTGTGGTGGCCAGGAGCGGCCACTGCACTCCAGTCTGGGCGACAGAGTGAGACTCCAACTCAAAAAAATAAAAAATAAAAAATAAAAAAAAATTAAAAAAAAGATGAAATGTGTGCTCAGACTTAACATCTCCTATAGAAAAGGGCGGGCCAGGCACCTTCCCCCAGGGCACTGCTCAAATCCCTGCCTACAGTGAAGAGGAGG
>CAUYQG010218291.1:0-13345 GCA_963574415.1 Tarsius wallacei
AAATGAATACTAAAACACAATACCATTCACTTTTAAATCACTGTCATTGAGTTCAAAAAAATGGTGTAGGCCAGGTGTGGTGGCTCATGCCTATAATCCCAGCACTTTGGGATGCCAAGGTGAGAGGATTGCCTGAGCCCAGGGTTTCGAGACCAGCCTGGGCAACTTGGTGAGACCTCATCTCTACAATAAACCGAAAAATTCACCGGGTGTAGTGGTGCATGTCTGTATTTCCAGCTACTTGGAAGGCTGAGGCGGAAGAATCACCTGAGCCCAGAAGGTTGAGGTTGTGGTGGTGGTGAGCATGCCACTGTACTCCGTCCTGGTCAACAGAGTGAGACTCTGACTCAAAAAACAAAACAAAACAAAACAAAAATGGTGCAGAGGTGATTACATTTATTTAAGACCATCTGTACTTAGTTTAGTGACTTTAAGAGCAAAATTAACTTTCAAAACTTTTCACAAAATTTGGTAAAGGTGATTTTAACTTCTTATGGTTCCTATATCTTAAAACAACAGAAAATCATGCTAATGTTTACTTTATTGTTGCTCTGATTCCTTTGACAGCTACTAATGCACTGAGGAGAATGACTAACCAATTCATCCCAACTTGCCTAGGACTCATTTTCAAACTGAAAGTCCAGTGTCTTAGGAACCCCCTAAGTCCCAGGAAAACCAGAACAGCTGGTCACTTTAGCATTAGGGCAGCATATGGGAGGAAAAGCTTGCTTTTCATATACTTTTTTTTTTTATAGAGACAGGGTCTTGCTATGTTACCCAGGCCGGTCTCAAACTCCTGGCGTCAAGCAATCCTCCTGTCTCAGCCTAGCCTATCATACACTTTTAATCTGAATGGCAGTCATACATCTAAAAGATATTCCTAACTTGGTAGGGAAACTAAATAAAATCTAAATTTAGTTCCTCTGATCACATCAGACTGGATTTCACAAAGGATTAGAGGGAACCTTCACAAGTCAATGTTCTTATTCTCTTCTAAAGAATTCCAGGAAAAGAGATACCATAAAGTTACCTTTGAAACCCATTCTACCATCCATAATCTTTTTAAATTATTAAGCTCATTCTATAATTATGTCATTTTCATTCTCAGCACCAAATTGAATAAAGAACTTTTAATGATATGCTATCTGCAGGAAACCTGATAAAATTATTAGAGAACTCAAAATGGGTCACCATAACAAAGTTAAAAGACCAGTGGAAGGCAATCTTTTAACTTAGGAGAAAAGAAAGAAAGCTAAATTCTTTTAAGAGCACTGAAGTTTTTTAGAACAATGGGTCAAACAAATAGCCTTAAAGACTTGGTTATAATCGATTCTATTCTGTACAATAGCCATTAGTGGGTTCTCCAAAAGATGGCAAAAACTAACATTATTAGATGCCTATTATATACAGGTTCTTCTCATGCTTTTTTAATCTCCTTATACCTCTATTGATCAATAACATTTATCCAGCTTGCAGACGAAAAAAATAAGACTCAGAGTTCATTCACATGATACTGTGCTAGGTGTTAGGCATACAATAATAAGCAGAAGAGTCATGTCTGCCTTCATGGAGCTTAGAGTCTAGTGAGGAACAACAGACACTTAAAAACTCATCACAAGACCGGGCTCGGTGGCTCATCCTGTAATCCAGGCACTTTGGGAGACTGAGACAAGTGGATAGCCTGAGCCCGCGGGTTCGAGACCAGCCCGGGCCACTTGATGAGCCCTCGTCTCTACAATAAATCAAAAATTAGCTGGGCGTGGTAGCGCACGCCTGTAGTTCTGGCTACTTGGAAGACTGATGCGGAAGGATCGCCAGAGCCCAGCGGATTGACACTGGGGTGGCTGTGAGTGTGTCACTGCACTCCAGCCCAGGGGATTGAGTAGGACTCCAACTCAAAAAAAAAAAAAAATCACAAAAATAATTATGAGTGACTCAGCATGGAGGGAATCAGAAAATACTCCCTTGAAAGCTGAAGAAAACAAAGGAGGAGGAAAGAGGTGGGGAGAGAAAGGAAAACAGTGTTCTGTTTCTAGGCAGAGGAAATAACATGCAGAGGTCTTAAGATCAGAACACTCAGCTGTGTGCCCAAGATAGCCCAACTTATATATAAGTGGTCAGATTGGGTTTGGGAATTTATGTTCCTCCACCACAATACAGTGTGACCAGCTGCACTTCAAATCTAAAAAGGACGATCCAAATGGGGACAAATTCCCAGCAATGACACTCAGCGTTTCCCAAACTAGTCTGATCCTAAGAATTACCTAAGGGAGCTTGTATTTATATGTATTTCCTAGGTCCCACCCTCCTGGGAAATCCAATTTTAACAAATGCCCCAGGTGATTCTTAGGAACAGACAAGTTTGTGAGATGCTAAGTAACAAAGTCTTCAGAAAATCTAAAACCCAAAACATTAATTTACTTAACTGCAATCTCCTAGTCATTTTTAAGAGCTGGGGTGGAGCTCCTTGAAGTAATTTAGCCCTACAAGAAGAAAAGGAATGGGAGAAAAAAGAAAAAGAAAAACCCTCTAGAGATCAATCAGCAGCCAGTCAAATAAAAATGTTGCCCCTCCTTTCTTCCTGATTTCCTATGGATTTTTACAGTCTCTCATTCTGGATTAAGTAATGTCTTCTCAGGACAGGTTATGTGGCTCCTGTCAAAACAAAGCCCATCCCCATACTCAGAGGCTCAGTAACATGCTACTAATTTGGAGTCATTGCTAATTAAGGAACTGAATAGAGTAATGGAAGCGGTAAGATAATAAGAAACTAAAAGCCTTGGCTTTCAGCTGGGAGAGGTTAAGGATTTCAGATTCAAACAACCTGAATTCAAATCCCAGACCTATCACTTACTAGATGGAACATGGGTAAATTAATGACTCTCTCTGAGCCTCATTTTCCCCCACTGCAAAAGGGACTAATAATATCTTCTTTGCAGTTATTCTAAGGAAAGGTGAGATAATGAAGGTGGTGGCCTGGCACTATCAGGCCCTTGACAAATGTTTGTCAATAAATAATTAAACAAGAGTGAATTTATAGCCCAGTAAGAGAGGGACTATACCAATAATATGGAGCCAGCAGTTAATAAATATTTATATGAAATATTAAAAGAGAGAGTCACAGAACAAAGCACTGATTTAAGCTATATGTGGAAAAACAGGCCCTTGTCAGTATGTAGTGGATTGAACCACAATTTGGCTCTCTGGATATGTTGTTTTTAAATGGGGGTGGAGGGGTGGGAGAGGCAGCATCAATGTGCTGATTTTAAGTATTAGATGTCCTGGAAGTTGTAAGAATTGAACTCAGGTTCCAGAAATGAGAGCAGACTACAAATTGTCACACCAGCTCAAAGGCTGGAAAACTAGGGAGCAGAGTGGTGGTGGTAGTGGTAGGGTTTGTAGGCTACATTAATGAAAGAATGCCCTACAACTTAGAAAGTGCTTTAAATGATTTCCCTTTACTAAGAAACAGATGACATAATAAAAAGAGAATTTTGATAAAAGGTGCAGGGGGTGAGGTGAGAGACACTAGGGAAGGACACAAGCCACCAAGCTAGAGTCCGGGGTCAAGCAGAGAACAATCTTGCCTAAGAAGTGAGGAATAGAGACCATAAAAAGAAGGACAGAGCTGACAGTGAAAACTGGGCTAGTCACTGAGAGTTGCTAGATTAATGACATAAGGTTTAAGCATGCCAAAAACCAAGCTTGGGGCCATAATAGACATGACCTCCTTTCTCCACTAAGCTTGAAGAAGTCATAGAATCTTTAAGAGGCACTGCTAATCAGCACATTTATGCAATGGGTAAAACTTTTACCATCCAGGAAAGTTCTCTTGAATTCTCTAATTAAGAATATGAAAGGCCCACAGAGACTTATAGGCATCATGTCTTGAGTTCAAATCCTAATTCTGCATGACTTTGGGCAAGTCATTTAACCTTTGTGAACCCATCCCTTTGTCTGGAAATACTTGCGTCTCAAAGGACTTGCAAGGATTAAATGAAATTACCTGTGAAAACTACCTAAGGCTGAAAAGGCATTCAACAGCATTTGCTTCTCTACCACTCAAAACAAACAAAAACAAAAAAATAAACTTTACATTATGGTGAATCCAACGTCTTTGATGAGTGTGGGGTTCAGAAAGCTGGCAGACAACTTGTCTATGTGGGAAAATAAACTCTGAAACTAAGAGTAGCTCTGCATTGTTGTATGAGTATGCCAGATTTTACTGCTGTAGGATCTAGACCCGCAGCTTTATGGGAGGATACAAAGGCCTATATGAGCCAAAGTTCTTAAAACTAAACACTGCTCTTTATCTCCCACCTTCTCTTGATAAGCCAAATCTCTTAAGCTTCTATTGTTTCTCTTCACAACGGTTACCAGAGTGAAAGCATTCTATGTTTTAAATCCTAGTTTTGAAGGGAATTAAGTGCATGGTAGGATTCCTAGATATTTATCCTGCAGATATTCTTACACAAGTGCACAAAGACACCTCTCCAAGGACATGGTCATTGCAGCCTTATCTAGAATGGCAACGCCCTGCAAGCAGCTAAATGCTTGTCAGTTAAATAAATGGTGGTCCACTTAAACTATGGAATGTTATGCAGCCATGAAGAAAAGATGCAGTAAATCAATATATAATGATACAAAACAATAGCTAAGTTATATTCCTGAATTTTAAAAGGTGCAGAATAGAGTGGCATATTAAAACATTAGGTAAATGAAAAGGGCTATTTATACAATGAATGCCTATGTATGCATATCTCTGGAAACTTACCAAGAAGTTGCTAAAGGTGACTGCCTTTGAGGAAGGGGATTGTAGATGGAATGAGTGAGACATATTTTTCAGAGTTTATACTTGTATACTATGTAGCTTTTTTTAAAACATGTGCACATTATTAAATTTTTAATTGATAATATTGAGATCCATGGTAATAACAAAGATAAGAGTTACTACAGTAGGTATAGCCCAAATTTAGTTGGATACCTATTATGTGCCACAGGGGCTTTCCTGGCATCATCTCTGAATCATCCTCTGAGGTGGGGGTTACTATCCCATTATTGACCTGAGAAAACTAAGGCCCAAAGAGTTTAAATAACACATTCAAATCCACACAGTGAGTAAGGAGCAGAGCCTGGATTTGAAGATGGTTTTGGCGGACTCCAAATCCTCCCTTCCATTTTTTTTTTTTTTCTAAACTGCACTGGGGCAGAGATTGCAGGTTGTTCATCAAAATCCATATCCTCTTCTTCCTGGACACAATATCAGGCTACATTTCCCAGTCTCCCTAGCAGTTAAGTGTGACCACGTGCTTAAGTTCCAGCCAATGGAATGGAAACAGAAGTGGTAAATGCCACTTCCAGGACTCACATAGGAAAACCTCTTGCATGTGCTCCTCCATGCTCTTTCCTCTTCTGCTACCTGGCTGTGGGTGATGCCTAGTGTCTCGCGGGGATGGCAGAGCTACAGGTGGAAAGATCTTGGGCCCCTGAATGACGCCCCACCAAACTGAATAACTCCACCTGGGTTGTTACAAGGGCAAGGAATAGGCTGCCATTATGGCAAACCATTACATATGTGGGTCTACTTGTTACAACTGTTTAGCTTACTCAAATGAATATACACAGTGAACAAAGAAAACCAAGACCAAGAAGTGTAAAACTCCCTTTGTGTTCAACAGTCAATCACTGAGCCAGATCCTGTTCTAGGGGCTAGGAATGCAGAGATGAATAAGATGTTCCCTATCTGTGCAGTAGGGAGGCTCCCTGTATATTTGAGCTCTATCACCTCAGGCCATGTCAGAGACATTTTAAAGCAGAGGGAGCATGCCTAAGTTTTCATGTGTTTACTACTAGTCAGCCAGGGTTTCAGGACAGAGAACAGGAGAGGCTAGAAGGGCTGGGACTCTGAGGGCAGAGGTCTGGTCACTCTCTCAGGTAAGGGCAGGTGACAGCCCCCTGCTGGCCAGCCCCAGAGAAGAGACAGCAGCATGAACCCCTCTCCCAAGACAAAAGCAGGCTTTTCTGGCAGGAGACCAAAGGATGGAGAAAGAAAGATATTGGAGTGGACTTGCTCGGTCAGGTGGCATGTCTAGCTGAGCCACATTCTCACATTCTTCCAGACTGTAATCTCTTCCTGAGCACCTACTCTAGGCCAGGTACTAGAGAATCACACACACATACACAAATAGACACACACACACACACACACACACACACACCATGTGTCCTCAAATTTCTCAGGGTTTAGTGAGAGACACGGTCCATAAGGAAATCACTGTCACTCATGGAAAGCAACATATGGAGCAAGAGATACACCGAGTGCTCTGACAACACAGAAAGAAGTGGCTACTTGTGCAGGGAGGGGAAAGCTTTATGGCAGAGCTCATAACCGAGCTGGGTATTAAAAGTTCAGCCAGCAGGCAGTGAGGGGAACAAAAGCTATTCCCAGTCGAGACCTCAGTGTGAGCAAAGGTTGGCACACAACTAACCTGGGGTTTTGGGATACCGCATAACTGAGGGTGGTGCGAGGAGGGGAGAGCCTGGGGGTGAGGCGGACTAGGAAGCAAGAGGGTGATGTCAAGGGCCTTGGGTGCTTTGCCAGGATGTGAGCAGGGATTCTGAGTGTGAGAACATCAACGCCACCGCCCTCATACCATCTCATCCCTTCAGCACTGTGGACAATGCCATCATCCAAAGTTTCCTTTTAAATGAGACATCCCAAGGAGAATCACAACTTAATTCTCTGTCAGCTTGCTCACTGCTACCTGACAAAGGACTCAGGGTGCATTCAAAACTATCTTCAAGTAGGGCCAGACATGTGTCTCTGAGGGGACAGACGAGTGGAAGAGAGGGAGGAAAAGATAGAAGGAAAGCAACGAGAGGGTGGGAGAAACGCCAGCACCCCCCTCCTCGGTGTAAGAACCTTACACTGTTTAGCCTACTCAAATGAATACACACAGCGAACAAAGTGTATTCATCGGGCAGCAAGTACAGCGCCGTGCCAGGACTTGGGGGCAAACAGAGGGGTTGTGCCATCAGGGAGTGTATGATCTAAACGGACACAGGCTGCCGACCTCCATACCACTCTTGCTTGGCACAAAAACAAAGCATCGCTTGTCGCACAGAGAGGAGACTCCACAGGAGGGCAGCATAGCATTGTGGAAGGAGCAGGCGCCTACGATTGGAGACCAAGGGCCAAGAGTCCAGTTCCTCCCCTAACTGGCTTATGTCTGGGCACTCCATTTCCTCACCTACAAAACCGACAGCACAGTCTCTGCTTGTCAGCATGGCTGGAAGTATGAAGTAAGAAAACCAGTGCCAAATCTTCTAGCCAGTGCCTGGCTCAGAGCAGGCCCTGGCTGATGGTGTGTTCCCTTTCCCTCAGGAAGAAGACATACGTGTGAATAGCCTCTTTATTATTTTATTTCCACACGGCCTGAATTTGATTTCACTCTGCATCTTCCTCCTCAATGAGGTTGAAATATATCATTGGTTACTTAATGGCCCTTCAAGCAATGAGGCCTTTATTAAATAGCAGCATGATACCCGGTGATGAGATGCGAGCGGCACACAAATCTCTCCCTGCTGCTTCAGTGAAGACAGCTTTCAGCTGCCCCCTGGGCCTCCGTCTCGCTCTGCCTGGAAGATGGACTTGGAGATGGGCCTCCATGTTGGAAGCCTGACGACACCACTTTGGGCCCCTCCCTCTTGAGAAAGGAGAGCAGTGGTCCCTAGAGAGGAGAGACACCAGGAAGCCATGCCCTCCCCAGCACTGACCCCTTCCCCGGGAAACCCCAGCCCCTAGGTGTAGCATGGGATAGATAAGAAGGTGCTTGACTTGGCATCAACAGAGACCTGAGTTTGAGTTCTGGCTTTGCCACTTTCAAACTGCGTGACTAGGGACACGTCCTTTGGTCAGTTCAGGCCTCAGGTACCTGGTCTGGAAAGTAGAGCTAATGCTATATGCCCTGGTCACCTCAGAGGTTTGCGAGGCTCGGTGAGCCTCATTCTGCATCGAGGGTTTGTGAATGCTATTTTTCTGGTGTGCACACATTGACACAGTCACAGAGTATCATTTCGGTGCTTACCAGATATTAAAGATTGAGGAGGAGCAATTCTCCCTGCCTTCAAGGAGGGTTTCCCTACTTTCAGCTCACCAACCCAACCCCTGAATACACTCCACGCCACAGTCAGAGGGGTTCTTCTAATATATAAATCTGATTTTTCGCACACACATGGACACCTACTTAAAACCTTCCATATAGGCTGGGTGTGGTGGCACATGCCTATAGTTCCGGCTACTTGGAAGGCTGAGGTGGGAGGAAGAGGATTGCTTGAACCCAGGAGTTTAAGGTCAGCCTGGGCAACATAGCAAGACCTCTATCTCTAAAATAGAATTTTTTAAAAAAAGACACCTTCCAAAGGATCCCAGAGTTCTCCCTTGCAGCTCATCCCTGTACCTCTTGGCTCCTGCAGACCTCTCAGATCTGTTCCCATTGCTCTTTTCCCATATCCTGTGCTCCAGCTGGAGGAAAATGTTTGCAGTCCCTTGAGCGCCCGTGTTCTAGATTGCCACCATGCCACCATACATGGTGAGCCCTGTCAGGATAGTTTTCCTACCCCTCCTACCAAACCTTGCTTACCATTCATGCTCCAGACTCAGCAAGGTGGCCCTTCCTAGAGGAGGCCTCTCTGAACCCCAACCCTGAGCCATGTGCCCATCCTCCTCCTTCTCCTTAACACTGCACTCCTGACACTGGATCCTAATATGCAGAGAGTGGGCTCCCTGAGAGAAGCAACCCACAGGGTGTCATTTCTTTGTCTGTCCACTGCTTGGCAGGGTCCATGGCACAACATAACGACTCAAGAAAAGTTTGAAGAGTGAATGAAAACTTGATTCAGTCAATATTTATCAAAATCTGATCATATGGTATATCAGGCATTGTGCACTGGAGCATGAGAATAAATATGACAGATGTGATACTTGCACTAGTTTAATTTAAAATCTGGTGAGAAAGAAAAAATTAGGCAAGCAGTAACAATAAAGCCAACTGATACCACATCAGGGGCCATAAAAGCACAATGAAACAGCGTGGAACCACGTTGGGAAGGATGGAACAGGGATGGCTTCTTGGAGAAAGTGAGGCTTAAGTTGTGCTGTGAAGACAGACCAAGCTGCAGGCAGGAGGAACAATTAACAGTCTATCTAAAAATAGAAACACCTCACCAATATGGAATACAGCTATCTCACTTATCCAGAAAGAAGCGACACACCCCCCCCCCAGAAGATGGCTTAACAGCCACCTAATTTAGTCACCAAAATATTTCAAAAAGACTGTGAATCCAACTTGCCTGTGAGCCCCTCATTTACACAAGCCTCTCTTAGTACCTCCAAGCTGACCTCATCTTGTCCCCTCTACCTCCCCCACACTTGTGCCTACTTCTCCTAGAACTTTCAGCAGCCCACAACATGTCTGCTCCCCTGTGACTGGGGCCTCCAAGGCCACCCATGTGGCTTCTTAGGTCAGACACAAGAGTGCTAGGATGCTGTTCACAGGTAGGCATCTTTAACACATTGGGATCGTTTTATAATTGTATTTTAACTCCACAACAAATGGACTATTCATGATAACAAATATGAATTATTACTTAAGGTTTACCTATTGTCACCATGAAAATGCTTGTGGGCCAGGCTCAGTGGCTCAGCCTGTAATCCCACCACTTTGGGAGGCCGAGGCGAGTGGATTGCCTGAGCCCAAGGGTTTGAGACCAGCCTGGAAAACTTGGCAGGACCTCGTCTCTACGATAACTCAAAAATTAGCCAGGCATGGTAGCGCATGCCTGTAGTTCTGGCTACTTGGAAGGTTGAGGCGGAAGGATCGCCAGAGCCCAGCAGGTCAAGACTCCAACTCAAAAAAAAAAAGAAAGAAAAGAAACTGCTTGTGATCTCTGAGGGGATTCTGTGTATTAGAAAGTGTTATAAAGTATTTTTTTGAAAATCCTTGTCAATTTGAACTAGAAATTGAGAAATATTCTAGTATGGAAAATAAACATCAGATGATTTTGTACTTGGATGATTTTATATTTTTGATGAGAATTTTCTGGCAGATAGCAGTCGAGTGTCTTATTCTAATAAATCAATGTGTATCATTCCCCTTTGACAAATTCAATAATCAAAAGATCTTGTTGATCTAATTGTAACTAGAATTGCCTGTGTTTCTACATAGGGATCTGCTTTTACATCTGACAAATGATTGGATTGGTGAGTACCTTACTTTTTTTTTTTAATCCCTCATTGGTTTTAGTGCACTGGCTAAATTGCAGTTCAATCATCTGATATTCATTCCTATACCAGGATATTTCTGATTTCTGAGTTCAAATCAGCAAATACTCCATTAAGATACTATGTAATATTATTTAATAACTAATATTTATTTATCATTGATAATCCATCATTGTAACAAATTTGCTATTCATATATAAATAGCATAATGACTAATTTAATTGTTCTTCTTGAGGAGGGACACCTTTTTCTAATTCACACAAAAGGACAGGATGAACAAGTAGTGGCCCTGGTTCAAGGATGGGGATGGTGTCTGACAGTGTCTTTATCACCCGTGCCTTGCACAGACCTTGGGACATAGTAAGCACTCAACACATTTGTTGAGTGAGTAATAAAAACCTTCCAGGTCTCTGAATCTAAAATCATATCTTTAAGCTTTATTTTGCCATACTTTCTAGAAACACATCTGCACATTCTAATTGAGTAGTATTGCAGAAACTTTTAGAGCAACAGTTCTTATTGACCAGTTGAAACGTATTAAACTGTCACACTGGGACCACTGGCCTCTCCCTTCATTCCCTAGATGCAGAGCACTTTTTCCGAGAAGAACACCTTAGGAGTAAGAAGTTTTCACAGCTATAACACATCATTAGAAGAACATCTTTGCAACCTGCCTAGAGAGCCATAAAGTTTAGTAATTTCTGGGAAGACGTCATAAAAATCCAGTAAGATGGTAAGGCTTTATTATAAGTAGTCTCAAACAAAGCCCAAGACTCCTTAAGAAAGGAATAAGTGTACAGGCTAAAGAAAGTTATGTTATCATGGAAAGTAAACCTTGCCAAGACCTTAGGCTTCCAGGGGCACAGCTGGCTCTCCATTTCTGGCTTAGGCTTTGCAATGTCAGAGACAGACATGAGTTCACTGCCTGGAATCCCTTCATGTCATGTCATTTCCCTTTAAGGAAAACAGTCACTTTGAAGACAGTGAAAAAACAAAACAAAACAAAACAAAAAACCCAGCACTAGAACCATTACTGATTCCACAGTTCAATTCCATCGGCATTTGTGAATGCCTTCTCTGTGCCAGGCACTGGAGTACGCAAAGATGAAAAAGACAGGTTCCCTGTGACTGAATATCTTATAATCTAGGGGAAGAAACAGACCATCTCAATCAATAACCTTCCTCACCCCACACCATCCTGTCTGTCCCAGGTGGCATTGCCTCTTCCCTACGGTCTACAATAGCATCCTAACTCACCTCTCCACCACTATTCTTTAAGCCCTCCTCCAAAGGGCAACCAGAGTGATCTTTTTAAAAAGACAAGTGTAATTATCTTGTTCCCTGTACATTTAGTCAATTGTCTGGCCTCTGCCTGTGGTCTGGCCCCTGAATGCTTTCTGGCAATGCAAGGATCAGATTGGAAACTCCATACCAAGCTAGGCCTTCTGTTTTGTCTTGGTCTTTCTCAGGAAGGGGAAATTAAAAGAAAAAAGTCTCTCCTCAGAATGTCTAACCTTCCTGATGCAATTCTGAAGTCAGAATTCCTACTATGCCTATACCTGAAAAAGTCTAATACCCAAAAATTTAGGGTGTTTTTCATTATTTATTTTTTATTTATTTTTGAGTTGGAGTCTCACTCTGTCACCTAGACTGGAGTGCAGTGGCTGCTCCCAGCCACCGCAGCCTTGACCTGCTGGGCTCCAGCGATCCTTCCGCCTCAGCCTTCCAAGTAGCCGGAACTACAGGCGCACACTACCATGCCCAGCTAATTTTTTATTTATTGTAGACATGAGGTCTCACTAAGTTGCCCAGGTGGGTCTCGAACCCATGGGCTCAGGCAATCCACTCACCTCAGCCTCCCAAGGCACGGGATTACAGGCTGAGCCACGGAGCCCGGCTAAAAAATTTAGTTTTAAGTGTCCTGCGTTAGTAGAGCCCTCTGAGGCATCTGCACAAGATGAAACTCAGGTCCCAAAGAATTATCAGAGACTAAAGTTCTGAAGGAACATGAGCTCACAATCAAATAAAGGCCCGACATCTAAACCAGAATTCCAAAAAAGGAGAAGAGAAAGATTGGATGAAGGACAAACTGAAAGAGAAAATGGATGAGAATTTTCCAGAACTGATAAAAGATACCAAATCTCAGAGACAAGAATTTCCACAAATCCCAAGAAGGATAAAAAAGAAATCTTCACCTAGAAATGTCTTGGTCACAGCAAAGACATTTAAGACAAAGAGAAGCTTTTAAAGTGTCAGAAAGAAAGACACTTTACAAGCAAAACAAAAAATTAAAGTGAGAGCTGACTTCTCTACCGCAAAAATGGAAAAGAGATGAGGGCAAAATTAAGGTCATCTTGGACAAATAAAAGCTGACAGGGAGCCAGGCTCGGTGGCTCAGCCTGTAATCCCGCGCCTTGGGAGGCTGAGGTGAGTGGATTGCCTGAGCCCGCGGGATCGAGACTCGCCTGGGCAACTTGGTGAGAGCTCATCTCTACAATAAAAAAATTAAAAAAAAAAAAAAACCAGCCGGGCATGGTAGCGCGTGCCTGTAATTCCGGGGACTCGGAAGGCTGAGGCGAAGGATCGCCGGAGCCCAGCAGGTCGAGGCTGCGGTGGCCGGGAGCGGCCGCTGCACTCCAGTCTGGGCGACAGAGTGAGACTCCAACTCAAAAAAAAAAAAAAGCTGACAGGGTTTATTACAAATCATATTTCACTAAAGGAACTTCTTAAAAATTACTTGCAAGAGAAAAAAAATCATCCCACAAGGATTCCAGGTTGTAAAATAGAACAGTGAACAAAGCAAATGGCAAATATGGGTAAATCTAAAAGACACTCAAACTATGTAAAATAATAAGAATGTCTAATTTGTGAAGTTCAAAAACAGGATAAGATTGAATTAAAATATTGCACAGAGCCGGGTTTGGTGGCTCAGTCTGTAATCCCGCGCCTTGGGAGGCTGAGGTGAGTGGATTGCCTGAGCCCGCGGGTTCGAGACCCGCCTGGGCAGGCGAAACCTCATCTCTACAATAAATCAAAAAAAATAGCTGGGCGTGGTAGCGCGCG
>CAUYQG010218297.1:0-11539 GCA_963574415.1 Tarsius wallacei
CTCAGGTGATTCTTCCACCTCAGTCTTCCAAGTAGCTGGAACTACAGCTGCAAGCTATTATTATTAATTACAATTATTGTTATTATTATTCTCACAATTTTATACCAGATACAAGTGGGATGCACGGTCCCATCCCACATTATAATTACCAGGAGCTAAGAAGCATCTGAGTACAATTTAATAGAATGCCATTTATGTAAAGCCAGTGTACAATCTGCCGTCGATGGCCATTTGAATGATTTCCAAACGTATCACAAGAGCTTGCCAATCGCCTGTGGTCACCCACCCATCATTTACAACTGCCTTAGCAAGACTGTCGACGTTTTGATAATTTGATCATCCTTGTTAGCGTGTATAGATTAACACATAAAGGCTGAGTTCTGTAATGAGAGCTATGATGATCTTGAAATGCATGCTTTCTAAAACCTAGCCGTTCACCTTTCACACTAATCTTTTAGGGATTACCCATTCCTGGAGTCACAAGAGAAACGCGAAAGGTCATGGCTGGGTTTCGGTTTATCCCCATGGGAACCCAGTTCTGTGCTTTAATTTTGCAGTTTGCAATTTACTGATATGCTTGGAATACAATACAATCTGTATTTTCAATTTAAGAAGATTGAAAAAGAAGATGCTTGTATTTTTCAACCCAAAAAGTTGGAAGGAGAAGTTAAAAGGGGGATTTTAGTGCTTTTAAAAGCCATTAGGCCTTTGACAGAGTTTAGGAAATGCATATTAATACGGAGTAGACAATTAGTAAATAAGAGCTATTAATGTGGAACGGTATTCAATTCATAAAAATTTGATGCTTATAAGAACTTTGGATATTTGGATATCGAGTTAGCCCCTGGTGCATCGAGGCTAGACCACTGGGGTTGTTTTCAGCGGTGAACTGTTCCTGCTGTGGGCGCTATGACCTTGCTCCAGAAGCCCGGGGCCAGCTCTTGGTGTTCCCACTGGGCCGCCCGCAACGTGGCCTTTTCCACCACTGACACGTGGAACACCTTGGGGGCTGCCAGAGCCTGTGGCCCAAGCAGGAGAGCTGCTTCCGCCTCGCCTGGCGCTTGGGCCAGGACGTGCTCTATGGAGGTATGACCTGCCGTTGCCCAGAGCCCGCTCTCAGAGGGTCCCACTCGTGGTTGAATGTTCTGTGTCACCATCTGGAAAGGATCACAACTTTCTTTTCTTTCTTTTTTTCTTGAGTCAGGGTCTTACTGTGTCGCCCAGGCTGGAGTGCAGTGGCATGATCACGGCTACCACAGCCTTGACCTTCCGGGCTCAGACGATTCTCCTGCCTCAGCCTCCTGAGTAGCTGGGACTACAGGTGCATGCCATGAAGCCCGGCTAATTTTTTTTTTTTTTTCCTCACCAAGTTACCCAGGCTGGTCTGGAACCCCTGGGCTCAGGCAATCCTCTTGCCTCAGCCTCCCCAAGTGCTAGGATGACAGGCGTGAGCCACCGCAACCAACCCCACAACTTGATTTTTGAACTTGGTGTTTTGCAAGTGAAGTCAGATGGGACAATGGGGCCTGTGCATGAGCAGAGGGGTCGTGCCAAGCCAGGAGGTACGGCAGGCAGTGCCAGGTACCGTGGGACTGTCACACATGCATGCCTTGGACAGCCAGGGCTGCCTCGGGGCAAGATGGCGAGCTTGGGGACCAGCCGGCTGGTGGTAAGGGAGATGCGGCAGCAGTGGCGGCAGCAGGGAGCTCACGGAATGCCAGCCTGGGCCTGCGTGGGAGTCAAGCCCGCCTGGCTGCGCCCAAGTTCCACGGCTCCGGCGTCTGCACAACTCTGAACTCTCAGGCCTGAGAGCTGGAAAAGTGTCACAAAATAAAGGCCACGTGGACACGGAAATTAAGCCCACCAGGAAGCTGTTACCGTTCAGGGTTTAGAGTCTGCTGCAACATGGCAAATCAGATATCCACAGGTTTAGAAATCCACATTTCAGCCAGGCACAGAGGCTTACGCCTATAATCCCAGCACTTTGGGAGACCGAGGCAGGAGGATCACTTGAGCCCAGAATTTCAAGACCAGGGCAGCCCTGTGTCATAGTAAATTACGGAGTCCCAGCTACTCGGAAGGCTGAGGAAGGAGGATCCCTTGAGCCCAGGGAGGCTGCAGGGAGCTGTGATTTTGCCACTGTACTGCAGCCTGGGTGACAGAGTGAGACTCTGATTCAAAAAAAAACACCCAGAAAGAAATATACATTTCAAGATAGTTGCATTTTACAGAAAAGAACACTATTTTCATAGGAAGCTTCAGATGAGCCAATTATTAATGTGAACTGTTTATTTTTAAATTAATGTTTCCTGGTAATTCGAGACAGGGATACAACGCACTAACAGGCACTTCGAGGTTATAAAAGTTTGAAGCCAAAAAGAAAAAAAAGCTTGAAGCCACTTGGGTTTCTTGAATGACTTCACAAGTCACAGGCAATGCTACAATGTAACTGTTACGCCAGTTACAATTTTAGAATTGCAAAACTGTAATAATTTATTAATTCGCATTTAAAGTTAAATTCAGATGTAAATAAAACTGACTTGTAGGAAGAGTTAAATGCTTTCCAAAAAAGTATTCCTCAGGAATCACCAGCTCAGCACATACTAAGATTTCTATCTTGAAATGACTTATCAGAAATGTATTCCATTGTTATGCAGCTTATAAAATACTCCTAAGAGCAACAGTAGCAGTTACATCAGAAGAAAGATCCTTCTCACAATTAAACACTCGTCAAAAACTATTTGAAACTTGCATTTGCCAAGAGCCACCAACATTGCTTTGAATTTTATCCATTGAAAATGAATGTACTGAGCCAGGCACTGTGGCTCACGCCTGTCATCCCAGCACTTGGGGAGGCAGAGGCGAAAGGACTGCCTGAGTCCAGAGGTTCAACACCAGTCTGGGCAACATGGCGAGACCTCGTCTCTACAATAAATCCTAAAATTAGTCGGGCATGGTGGTGCACGCATGTAGTTCCAGCTACTTGGAAGGCTGAGGCGGAAGGATCGTCCGAGCCCAGTAGGTCGAGGCTGCGGTGGCCGTGAGTGTGCCACTGCACTTCAGCCTGGGCAACAGGTGAGACTCAAGAAAGGGGGCGGGGGGAGGAAGGAAGGAAAAATGAACGTGCTGAAGGTGTGTGATGGCTTAAGAAACGAATTTGCAGAAAAGCAAGTCAGAAGAACCTTAGACTCACCTTAGACTCCATCAAGATATCACACTCACAAAGTCTTGTTATTTATTACATTATACAAGATTATGACATCAAAACATGTTTGCAGTCTGTAAGATGGTGTTATTCATGGATCACTGTAGCCCCTATTACATTGTGTAGGTCATATTTTTTAAATAAAAAATTTAAATTTTAGTGAACTTAGTGGCACTTTTTTCCTGCTTGGTTTTTTTTGTTTTTGTTTTTGTTTTTTTGAGTCGGAGTCTCACTCCGTGACCCAGGCACGCTCACAGTCACCCCAGTGTCGACCTGCTGGACTCCGGCGATCCTTCTGCCTCAGCCTTCCAAGGAGCCGAAACTACAGGTGTGTGCTACCACTCCCCGGCAAATTTTTTTTTTTTTTATTGTAGAGACGAGGTCTCACCAAGTAGGCTGGCTCGAACTCACAGGCTCAGGCAATCCACTTGCCTCCGCCTCCCAAAGTGTTGGGATGACAGGCTGAGCCACCGAGGTTTTTCTGATTTTTGAAAAGACCTCACATTTGTTTCACACCGCCTGTCACACAGCCCTTTTCTGCCCCAGACCCCAATCAAAGGCGCGGCCTCTCCTGCCACCAGGTCCACGGACTGGGACAGTGTGCCTAAGCATGTTGCCCAGACTCCAAAGAGTTCTACCCGGCACAGTGCCCCACTGCTCTGAAGTAAGAAATGCAAAAGGTGGCATTTTGTTTTTACTTTGGAGGTAGGGTCTGGCACACTGAAGACCCCTAAGAGCCTTTGCTGAAGTGCCAGGTCCCTGCATCTCCACAGGGTCCACCTCCCTCCCTCTGAAGCCCACTCGCACAGTTACACATGGATGTCACCACGGACGTCATCCATGTGATGGCTGGGCAAGACGTTCCACCGAGCCCGGCCTGTTACTTCCTTTCTTCTGCTTGGTTTCGGACTAGTCTGCTTGTGTTTTTTCTGGTGTCATAAGGCAGGCGTTTAGGTTATTGATATGAGATCATTCTTCTTTTTTTCATAGAGGCATTGGCAGCTATAAATTCCTCTCCAACCTCTATGTTAGTTGTGTCCTAACCTTTGGTAGGTTGTGTATCCTTATCCATTTCATCTCAAAGTATTTCCTAATTTCTTCTTTAACTCATTGATTCTCTAGGAGTGCGTCGTTTAGTTTCCAAATATTTGTGAGTTTCCCAGACTTCTTTGTGTTTTTGTTTTCTAGTTTTATTTCACTGTAGTCAGAAAACATACTTCGTATTATTGCTATCCTTTTAGGTCTACGGAGATTTGTTTTATGGTCTGGCATACGGTCTTTCCTGGAAAATATTCCACAGACACTTCAGAAGAATGGGTATTCTGCTGATGTTGGGTGGAGTGTTCTATATCTGATAGGTCTACTGTTTTTATTAATTTATTATTTATTTATTTATTTTATTTTTTGAGTCAGAGTCCCACTCTGTCACCCAGGCTGGAGTGCAGTGGCATGCTCACAGCCACCGCAGTCTTGACCTGCTGGGCTCAGGAGGTCCTGCCACCTCAGCCTTCTAAGTAGCTGGAACTATAGGCATGTGACACCACATCTGGCCAATTTTTTTATTTACTGTAGAGACAATGTCTCGCCAAGTTACCCAGACTGTTCTTGAACCCTGGGCTTAGGCAATTTTCTCACCTCTGCCTCCCAAAGCACCTGGCAGGTCTACTGGTTTTATAACACTGTTCATGTCTACTAGTTCCTCACTGGTCCTCTGCCTATTCTATCCTCTATAAAAAGCAGAACATTGAGGTTTCCAACTATTACCATTAGCGTGTCCATTTTTTTCCCTTCATTTTTGTCAGTTTTTGCTTTATGAGTTTCAGCACTTTGTTGTTAGGTACATATATATTTATAATTATCTATCACATCTTCCTGATCAATTAGCCCTTTTATCATAAAATGTCTTGCTTTCACCCTAATAAAAGTTTTTGTTTTAAAGTCTATTTTTCCTTATCCTTAGTTTTCGGAATTTTGATTGTGATGCTTCTCAGTTTGACTTTCTTTATGTTTATTCTGCATGGGGTTCATTGAGTTTCTTGGATCTGAGATCAGAGTTTTCTCCACATTTAGACAGCAACTATTATCTCTTCAAAAAATTACTTCTTTCACCTGGAACTCCTGTTATGTGAATGTAGACTACATGATTTTGTGTCACAGGTCACGGGGGCCCTGTTCATTTTAATTTTCATTTTTTTCCCCTCTCTTGGCTGTATTTTGAATATTTTCTCTTGCTATGTCTTTAAGTTGGCTTATCTTTCTCCCCACATTATTTAGTCTTCAGTTAATCCATACGGTGAATCTTTCAGAGATAGTGCTATTCAGTTATAGATGTTAAAAGATACGTATCTTCCACTTCTCACAGGTTCCTGTTTTCAGTTACTTGAACATAGTTATAGTAGGGTTTTGTTTTTGTTTTTGTGAGTTGGAGTCTCACTCTGTCACCCAGACTGGAGTGCAGTGGCACGCTTGCAGCCACCCCAGCCTCGACCTGCTGGACTTAGGTGATCTTCCGCCTCAGCCTTCCAAGTAGCGCTGGAACTACAGACGCACGCCACCACGCCGAGCTAGTTGTGTGTGTGTGTGTGTGTGTGTGTGAGATTTATTGCAGAGAAGAGGTCTCACCAAGTTGCCTAGGCTGGTCTCGAACCCCCAGGCTCAGTCAATCCTCTTGCCTTAGCCTCCCAAAGTGCTGGGGTTACAGGCTGACCCACTGAGACTGGCTTTTTTTTTTTTTTTTTTAATTGTAGAGACGAGTTCTCATCAAGTTGCCCAGGCTGGTCTCGAACCCACAGGCTCAAGCAATCCACTCACCTTGGCTTCCCAAAGTGCTGGAATGACAGGCTAAGCCACCGAGCCTGGCCTATAGTAGATGTTTTAACATCCTGATCAGTCAGTTTCCTCATCTCTGTCATTTATTATCTGTTTCTATTGACAGTATTTTCTCTGGTGATGGGTCCCATTTTCCTACTTGGGAGCTTGTGTCGTAACTCTATTTTTTTTTTAGAAAGCAGTATTTATTGAGAGGACAGAGAAGCTCCCACAGTGGGAGGGAACCCAAAGGGGTTGCCCTGTGTCATAACTCTTTTATTGGAAGCAGGGCATTGTGAATTTCATATTGCCAACAATCTAGGTTTGGGGGGGGTGTTTTTGTTTTTGGCTTTTTTTGGAGTTGGAGTCTCACTCCATTGCCCAGGCTGGAGTGCAATGCACGCTCACGGCCACCCCAGCATTGACCTGCTGGGCTCCAGCAATCCCGCCTCAGCCATCCAAGGAGCCAGAATGACAGGTGCACTACCACGCTTGACTAATTTTTGATTTATTGTACAGATGAGGTCTTGCCAAGTTGGTTTCGTAGTCTTCCCTAGAGAGCGTCGGGCCGTGTTCTGGAAGGCAAGTCACATCACTTGCAGACCAGCTTGATCTTCTGAGGGTTGTACTCGCCCACTTCTCCTGTGAGTGTCGTTTAACCCCCTTCTGGGCATGACCTTGCCAGGTCCTTTGCTGAGTACCCCAGTGGTCAAGGAAGATGCCCCTCTCTGGCCGGTTGGCTGTCCAGCCCCTCTGAGAATTACTTTACGCCCCCGTGGCCATTCTTTGCGCTGCCTTGCGATGCATCACCCTGTGAATGCACCTCTCCGGGTTCAGCAGCATCTCAGAAGAAGGTCCATGTGGATCTGTGGCGCTCTTCTCTAGACAGCATCCTCCTCCTTGGGACGCTTCCCTGCGACTCCAGCTGCCTCGGCCTCCCTCAGCCTCCACCCCTCTCCCCGCAAAGGCACCAGCAAGACGTCTGATGTGTGGGCTCCTCTTCCCACTCTGCAGGCAGAAAACTGGGACAATTGTTTCCCTTTACGCATGAATCACTGTCCTTCACTGACTGTTGTCCCTTGTGTAAAAACGTACACTTTGCCCTGTTTTCCAGTTGTTTTTAGCAGGAGGGCTGGTCTGGCACTGTTATTCCACCATGGCCAGAGGTGGAAGTCTCAAGGTTATTATGTGGTTTGATTTTTTTTGTTGTTGTTGTTTTGTTTTGTTTCAATTTGAATGGAAAACTTCAAGGAAACATACATTTTTGAATGTTGCATATTTAAGTGAAAGAGAGTGACACTTCAGAGGTCATGATGCAAAGTAGCACTTTCCTGTATGAAAAATGTCATGGGGATTTTTAAAATAATAGCTGAATTTCACCCATTTTTGCTTAAGCTCTTGGGGAAAAAATGTCAAAAAAAGTTCTTTAAATGACTTATGGCCAGGCTCAGTGGCTCAGCCTATAATCCCAGCACTTTGGGAGGCCAAGGCGAGTGGATTGCCTGAGTCCACAGGTTTGATACCAGCCTGGGCAACTTGGCAAGACCTCATCTCTACAATCAATCAAAAATTAGCCGAGCATGGTGGCGCGCACCTGTAGTTCCGGCTACTTGGAAGGCTGAGGCGGAAGGATCACCAGAGCCCAGCAGGTTGATGCTGGGGTGGCCATGAGTGTGCCCCTACACTCCAGCCTGGACGATGGAGTAAGACTCCAACTCGAAAAAAAAAAAAAAATTCAAGACCCACCCAGGCAACTTGGTGAGACCTCGTCTCTACAATAAACAAAAAAGTAGCCGAGCATGGTAGCGTGTGCCTGTAGTTCCGGCTACGTGGAAGGCTGAGGTGGAAGGATCGCCGGAGCTCAGCAGATTGAGGCTGCGGTGGCCGGGAGCGTGCCACCACACTCTAGTCTGGGCGACAGAGTGAGACTCCAACTCAAAAAAAAAAAAAAGACTAATTTTACTAAAATGGTTTATAAAAAATTGAAATAACGAGAAAATGTTCTTTAAAAAGTGATAAGTCAAATACCCAACCCATCACCAAGTGATATTTGTATTCTACCAGGAACATGACAAAGCCTGGGTAGCTGGCAATTCGTGCAAACTGCTCTTCTCACAGGAAACCCTACCAACAACTGTTTTTTTTTTTTTTTTTTAGTTGGAGTCTCACTCTGTCACCAGGCTGGATGCAGTGGCATGCTTATGACCACTGCAGCCTCGACCTGCCGGGTTCAGGCGATCCTTCCACCTCAGCCTTCCAAGTAGATGGAACCACAGGCGTGCACCACCACACCCGGCTAATTTTTTGATTTATCGTAGAGGCGAGGTCTCGCCATGTTTCCCAGCCTGGTCTCAAATCCCTGGGCTCAGGCAATCCTCTAGTCTCCGCCTCCCAGAGTGCTGGGATTCCAGGTGTGAGCCATGGCCTGGCCCAGCAACTCTTAATGTCAGCAGCTGAAAACTTGTGCGACTGTTCCACAGAGTAAACAAGACTGGGCTACTTTAATCTGCGGTGGGACATTTACATGCAGCTCTATGTCAACACAGCGATTATGATGATTAGGACAAAGGTTGTGTGCTCTTTGAAAACAACTTTGGGCCAGCACAGTGGCTCATGCCTGTAATACCAGCACTTTGGAGGGCTAAGGCAGGAGCCTAGGAGTTCGAGACCAGCCTGGGCAACACAGCAAGACCTTGTCTCTACAAAAAATAAAAAAATTAGCCAGGCATGGTGGTGCACTCCTGTAGTCCCAGCTACTGGGGAATGCTGAGGCGGGAGGGTCCCTGAACCCAGGGGGTCCAGCCTGGGTGACAAAGACCCCGACTCAAGAAAATAGATAAATAAATAAGAATTTTAAAATTTAAATAAATAAAAACATCTTTGCAGAGTCTCAGCTACACACAGCTTGTTACCTGAATTTTGTTAGAGGAAAGGCTTCCCTCAAAGTACCTGAAGTTAACTGCTTCTGTGTTTCGTGGTGGTTGTCTTATTTTCAACTACTCGGTGGAGAATTTTTTCTTTTCTTTTCAAAATACATACTGACATTCAGTAAAGAAACTCAAACAAAAATGAAATATAAAAACTTAATTTAAATACAACATTTTAATAGCACTTTAGACAGATATTTTGGAACATTTCAATAAAGCAAGTGATAAAATACAGACTCCTGGTGTGGATGTATATGGTGGACACTTTCTTTTGTCATCTTTAAATTTATTTTGTTAAAGCACTGAGATAAAATCGAGATAAAAAGATGATGAAATATTAAACCAAAGCGATAAAGATAAGTGAGAAATTCAAAAGAAATTATCCTGACATCAAGAAGCAATGAGTAATAAAAAAAATTTCCCAATCATAGCAAAACAGAAATTCATTAAGAAGAGAATAATCATTTCACAATTATACACATATAAAAACTTCACACTGTATGTATATCTTAAATATATATAATTGTGCCAATTATATCTCAGTAAGCCTGGAAAAAAGAGGAAGAGATAGTCTGCAAATGAAAGTAATAAACAGACACTGAATTGTTTTATAATCAATTTGTGAAGTGACTTATATTAGCTCACTGAGAAATACCCAAATTTCCTTGTGATGGGATCTCAAACTGGCATTGAGAAGAAGGCAAAAAACTTATGGTACATGAATACAATGGATACATTCCTGGCGAATGAGTGTCTTCAATTCAAAGATACATGAGATTAGCAACCATGTAAGAAAACCTCACATGTCATGAAATGTCCATGCCAAACAGTATTTGATAGCTTTCTCTGAAAGTTGACAAAAATAAAGTGTTCATATATATATATATATATCTCCAATAATAAATTGTGAAGGTAAAAAATAACTTTTCTAAAATATCACTAAGAAAAGCAAATACTGATCAATCATGCTAGAGAAAAGACTACATTATCTTTCTAGTCTCTCTTTAAAAAATATTACAAACTTGCCCAGACATGTTGGCTCACACCTACAATCCCAGCACTTTGAGAGGCTGAGGTGAGAGGGTCGCTTGAGGTAAGAAGTTCAAGACCAGCCTGGGCAACATAGCAAGACCCTGTCTCTAAAAAATAATAATAATAATTATACATACACACACACACACACACACACACACATGCATGGTGACACACACCTGTAGTCCTCGGTCTGGCTGAGGCAGAAGGATTGCCTGAGTCCAGGAGTTTGAGGCTGCAGGGAGCTGTGATCATGTCACTGCACTCCAGTCTGGGTGACAGAGTGAGATCCTGACTCAAAAATATATATATATTGCAAACTTGTCATATAATGAGATGATTAAAGAGTACATACTACACACACATAAAATATAGAGAAAAAAAGTATTAAGACCTGTGCCTAGCAATTAACAAAAATGTGTTTTTAAAAGACTCTGCATTATTTTCAACTTCTAAAAACATATAATGTTATGATTTTTCTTAGTCTAAATACATCACTTTCATACCTACTTCTGTATTTATAGTTGTTATACTTTTTCTTTTTCTTTCATTTTTTTTTGGAGTCGGGATCTCAGTGGCACAATCATGGCTCACTGCAGCCTCGATCTCCTGGGCTCAGGCGATCCTTCCACCTCAGCCCCCCAATCAGCTGGGACTATAGGCGTGCACCACCATGCCCAGCTAAGTTTTTCATTTTTTGTAGAGATGAGGTCTCATTATGTTGCCCTGGCTGGTCTTGAACTTGTGGGCTCAAGCAATTTTCCCGCCTCAGCCTCCCAAAGTGCTAAGATTACAGGCGTGGGTCACCACACCCAGCCCCTACTTCATTTTTTAAAAAAGATGATTTTGCCTCCTGTAGACTTACTTTTAAAAAATGTAGTAAGATACTTTTGTGGTTCATAAGTGTGAGGACTGGGTTTTCACACCAACAGAGTGTCTCTCTCAAACCTTGTTAAGGACTCAGCAAATGACCCCTCTGGTCTGAAAAAAACAAGCAAGGTTTCCTTTTGCACAAGCCCCTAGTTGTACCCATGAGGTTTCCAAGTGTATCTGCAATTATTTTTGCCTTTTAGAATAGCATGTTCACGAGCTTTAAAAGACTTTTCTTGGCAGACAGGTCAGCTTAGAGAAATACTGTTGCCGGCAAGGGGGTACACCCTGTTGTATTGAGCTAGGGCTGTGATTTGCCAGGTCACCTTGCCAGGGATATTTCTATTTTTATGGACTCAGCAGAGGGACAAGGTGGACAGATCCCCAGCGACCACAGAAATGTCTGGAGTGTTTCCAGTTTTCATACAATTCCCCCCACCTTGTTTTACTTAAGAATGTGGTTGGATGACCATGTTTCAATTTTTTTTTCCAGTGTGCACATCTCCACTAAGAGGGCTTTAAAAAAGTCACCAAGGAATAGTAAAAGAAAGCTGTCAAGCCACGGTGGTGGCTCACGCCTTGTTGGGAGCCGGCCACAGAGGCCCACTGAGCATTAGGGATCAGGAAGGGCCATTGACCCTGAGACTACTAGGATGCATTTGGGGGCTGTTGACCCCATTTCCTCTCCCTTTTCTGC